>DVZK01000575.1:0-11503 GCA_018236665.1 Calephelis perditalis | reverse complement strand
GTTTTCAAAAGTGAGGTACATACATGTGATTTATTTCTGTACCTACATATCTATATATTTTGGTAGGAGGGTTGGTTTAATAGTCATAAAGTAGGAGGGACAGAAATGTTCAAAAAACAAATCGTCTATGTACCTACTTGCGACTTGTCTGATTTATATATTTCCGTCATCAGAGACACATTATTAATAATATTATTATATTTGATTGTAGAGCGTATAGAAAATGTAAAGGTCACACGTTTTTTATAAACGTTTATTATATTATTTTATCCTCGTCCTGTTGGAATTTGGTGATAACATGGTAATTATCACCAAATTCCAACGGTACGAGGACCCTAGCCTAGATATGTCATAGCAGAAATTAATAAATTGTGTATTTTAAGTTTTGGAAAGGCAAATATGCAGACCAGATGCACATCTGATAGTTATAAGCGTCTTTAAATATCGAAAATATGAGTGCTGCGTGACCACCCTTACGCTTAATTCCGAAAAGCCCAGGAAACGTTGAAGTAACGTCGTGAAATAGGACATGAGCCGTAGTAATATTATTTTGATAAATGTTCAAGACCGTCCGGTCTTGAACATTTATCACAAGTTGGAGAAGCAAGACCAGAAAGGCAGGCTCTGGCAGAATTAATGCCAGAATGATGATGTTTGAGTATTTATATCACATCAATTTGCTGACAGTACCAACGACAGAGCACCTGGCGCGACAGACGGACCCATACTTCATCGTTATCTAAATCTTTTCCAGCCACTAATACTCGGCATTAACTGTAATGGCTATTTCAGTCCCAGAACACTACAAGGCTACTAGCTAATCGGAAAACTGCAATCGGGTAATGACTGCTTTTTTATTTGCGAGTTTGCTTTATTTTTTCTATCGTTGTAAACGTTAGTACCCGCTAGTTCTGTTACGGTTGGGATGGTGGGCTATCCGGTAAATTCACACTAACTTTAAATAATTAACTACTAAAACACTGACCTAATCTATTTTATGTCCCTATTGTTTGCTTACTTATAAGATTAATGTTATTGTCTATAATTGAGACAACATTTACCATGTACTTAATTTAAAATGTGTTTAAATAATATTTTTTTGTGTTTGTCTTGCCGGCAGTACTTTATAAAAATAAAATAAAGTATAAAACAATTATTAAAAAATAAAAAACAAATGAATAGGTTCGTTGCCACTCGAAAAATGTATGTTCAACGGGAGCCCAAGTATACTTTTGTGTGATTGTTGTTATACATAAGTATGTATATTTATATTTCATAGGCATTTTAACTGAGAAGGGAACTGTAATAAACTAATGCGTACCACGCACAAGGAATGTTCATTCCCAGGGAATGCTTGAGGGCACGAAAAGAGTATAACATCAGTTTTCCAATAATATTTTAGACGACAGAGGGGATAGCAATGAAACTAAAATCTAGGAAAGCTCTCATCTCGCAGAAAGTATCCGATTGGTGGGTGGCACCTATAAGTAATCCTTCTCTACTTCGTTAATTTGTCTCAGTATATACCTATCTCTGAACAACCAACGCTCAGTGAAAAAATTAGTCTCCAGGATTTCTTCCTGCAAATCTTCACCTTTAAAATTCTTTAGACTGATTAGTCTTCAACTCGCATATTGAATACAATTCAAAAGGTTGAGCCTAATGGAAAAAGTTGCCTCTTTTTAGTTAAAGTTGCAATCAAAGTGCCGAATCAAGTACAAAGTGCTTGGTCGATGCCAGCGCCAAAATTGTGTCTATGAATATTACTAAGATCGGCACCGGTATGTGGACAGTCCCCATACGTACGCTTGACCCCTCACCCATGCAGGACTGCCAGCGACACTGTTCAAAATTTCATAACTGGGAGTTGAATCGGTAACTCAAATGGTTAGAGCATATTTTGTCAGCTTACGACGAAAGGGCGCATCTTCAAAACAAGTCTGCGGTGAATCTTTTCTTTCTTTAAAATTTGTAAATGATAAATAAGACATTTTATTTACCTATTTGAACTGCTTAGGTACCTACATCGAAAGGGTTTCTCGTTTTTCACATCATTTTAACTACTCTAGGAGCTAATATCAATTTGATACTGACTGTACCACGCACCGTACCTACTACTGCATGATCTACGGTTTATCTTCATTGTAAAAACGTATCCCTACTAATAATAGAAACGGTTGTACCCATTTTAATGAATTTATTCTTATTATATGTGTATTCTTATTCTACATTGAATTAACTATAGATATTACTTAATACAGTAATGGAGTATGAAATGGAGCAGAACTCAGGCTTCCTTTTACTCCAACTTCTCAATGTGGTCCCACAGGAGAGGTAAATAACGTTAATATAAGTGAAACCGCTGATCCAAGCTTGTACAATAACATTGAGTTTGTCTGGTTCGACTACATACCTAAACATAGCATTTTCTACCTAAATGTTCCAAAACACAAACATTTCATGTAGGCTGTACAAGTATATGGCATTGCCTTTCTTTAATATGGTAGCGAACAAGCAGACACAACTCTTAATGGTAGTATAAAACAACGCCTATAGACGAAGATGTTACTGATGCATTATTATCTAACGGTCAGGATTTTAGGCCACGTCTGTAAATCTAATTTACACTGGCAAATGACAACAGTACTGAGACGGCAACAGCCGGCAGGAGCAGGTAAAAGCTCTACCTCCTAGTCGCGGCTGAATGCACTGGCGGATTTACAAAGTAACTTTTAATTACTAGCTATACCACAAGCGGTCGACGAGGGCGACTAAAATGACATGGCAACATTTTGAATCAAATGGAACATAAAATCTTATCAATTTTGTAGTTTTCGGAATAGAAACATAAATGATAAAATTTTATTTAAATGTCGAACGAATAGATAATCATTCAAAATAAAAGTTCATTCATCGCCGTCATCTTAATGTGATTAAAATGTTTCAAGATATTTTGGGAAACAGCGCAATAACACTGACTTGTGTGAACACCAATCATATAAATATAAACAGATCCATCCATCCATCCATCACGAGGTTTTCAAGTAGACTGTATTCGGTCGTTCCTCGAAACACAAATTAAGCAACGACATTTATTTTGTGTGAGTTAATTAGTAATTAGTTTCGTGGCGGGAAATGGCGCGTTGCGATAAACTACTTATTTACTAAGTTTAAACTGCGACTAATGGTGACCGCGCTTATTACTTTACAATATTTCGATTTAAATGAGGAAGTGGAACCGTTGATTTAATGGGCTTAGAAGACAAAACAATCTGAAAGACATCTGTTTTTTTCTAGCTGTTAAATTACGCAGCGAACATGTAGCGGTCCTCCAATATGTGGTTCTATAGATATTCCTCGCCTGGGTGCGCTCGTATGAAATGAAATGTTCTCTTTGTGAAATTTGTCATTTGCGGAGATAATTCCATTCAAATACGATTTGGAAACCTTCAAATTAAAGCGCGCCTATTTTTAGAAGATCGGCAACGAATCTGTTAGAAGACTCTTGGTGTTGCGGATGCTTGTTGGCGGTTTTGTTCACATAAATAATATGTAGATACGTCCGTGCTCCGGTTAATTCGAGACTTTTGATTCACACTATCAAAATGTGAATCTTACTTCAACACTCTGATATTATACAAACATGCAGCCTAGCTGAGAATATCCTCCTTTTTGGTAATTTGATCGAAGAATAATCATGACTGTTGATATTCATCATAATATCAGCCTTCGCACACCTTGAGGTACATAGAGCCTGAAAAAAGTTATACTGTTACAGCTACGCAGTACTACGCCTTCAGTCTGTTTGCATTAACGTATAACGTTCTGGTGTATCTCGAAGCCTCATATAATGAGGTAGAGTGAGCACAAAATGCTATTCTAAAAGTTGAAGCAAGTTCGTCACATAGCGATATCTCCTTAACAAGTGACCTTTATACCATGTGAAGTGTTCACAGTTTGCCAGATTTTCGTCTTAAGAACAGTGTTACAAACACACTCTGGGGTAATGTATGACCCCGAACACTTAAAACACAAAAGACCCAGCACTTAAATTGCCCCTACATAGATTTTCCAAAAGCTTTATTACACTTTTTATGTGTCTTAATTAAGTTCTCTACAATCGTTTCAATGCTAAACTGAACATTTTATATCCACTTCATTTTAGAATTGTGTACGTCCATTAGATACCATATATTACGTTACCAAAAATTAAGATTCTCCGAGGGAGGGCGCTGCTGTTCAGTAATTCAGATTCCGGTTACCTTACAGTAGCTGCTTCAAATGCTCAGAAAGAAAGGATGCAAGATATATCATAAAATATGTGGTGTTGTGGGGCACTAGGTAGGAACAAGGATCCTTCGGCTAATGCAGAACCGACACAATTCATGAGTATAGACTTTGCATTGGCGGGGTGGAGTGAGGGAGAAAGAGAAAGGTATTATACACTAATCGCTTGTGTATACGACTCTCGCGCCTGCACTCGTCTCATTTAACGGTTTTATTCTACGTCTTTTTCTTACGGTTTTTACCATCACATTTTTTTCAGTTCGGTCGCGCAGCGAAATCCCTATCTCCTACAAGCCTGCAGTAAGGAACTTCTTTCCAAAAACTAAGTTTGTAAGTCATTTTGTGAATATAAAATGTATACGTACGATTGATTGATTGCTAGATCTACCTACAGTAATAAAACTAAGGCAGCATTCAGATTTTGGAATTGTTCCATATTTTATCACATGTATTCCAGTAATAGTAATAAAAAAATTAAGTTTCTTTTCCCGTTTTTAAAACCACGTTAGAGTGTCGTATGACGTCAACAACAGCAAAGAACACGTTATGAGCTCTTCAGGGACGAATTTGAAACGGTAAAACTTAAAAATAAACAACAATTCATATTAAACAAATCCAAACAAAAATTAAAATAAGTAGCTGGTCTTGCCTACACAACCTCCAAACCTACGCGTAAATAAAAATTATAAACAATCTTCGTGTAGAGCTCCATGCAATGTAAATTAACCAACTTCAGGCGTTCTCTGAAAACAAATGAATTTTTAATTGATCAAAAACGATATGGAACGAGATATTTCTTTCCAATCCAAGATGTAACCAGCCAGCCAAGAAGTAAAAATAAACGATTGAAGTTTGGATACCGACACACATTTTAATTTTTTAATAGAGTTAGGTAACTACTACTTTCCCCACTACTGCCACTTCCCATAGTGTAGATGTTACAACAAATCCCAGAACACGGAGTAAGTAAGTAAAAATTCTATATGAAAAAGTTACATTTTAACTTGACATTTTTTTTAAATTTGATTTAATTAGGGAATGGTTAGAGGATAAATAAATGTTAAGTTGGTAATAATTTATGCATACGTCAGTGGTTGTTGCGAATTTTTACTAGCTAGGTCGTAGGTCAGCATGTGATCTGCTCTAATCCGAAAAAAAAACATACTTGCCTAGCCAGTAAAAAAGTTCAGTAATAGATACATTCACAATAACAATAACAAAAACACATTGTAATTTAACTAAGTACCTACAATGTAGTTTAAATGACGAGTGTGCTAAATTTAAAAACCAATTTATACAAATCACATACAGCTCGCAAACAAAACGCGTATAGAAATCATACCAATTAGTGATGCTATCGAAGAAATTAATTGCCGACCATCAACACGAGCCCATGCGGCTATGTGTGCTCAGGCAGGGCTCGCGCGCTAGGTACCTGTACCTACATTACACGACGCTACACTATTAGACAATTAACCGATGAACTATAAATGAAGTAAAGTAGCAATTCTACAGTGACAAACGTCTGTCTTGTCGACGATAAATAATGGAGGCAGTAGTTAGAGCGTCTTCATACTGGTAATTAAACAGCTAGCCCCCGCGCATACTCACGCCGACCTAAATTAATCACACTACGAATCTCGACCCCCAATCCTGGGACGGATTAAAAAGTTTTATTGGAGCGTCGAGTGTGACAGGCCGACTCGCCTAGCCGGCTCTCGACGACCAATGGCGGAGATGTAGCAATAAAGTGGAGTGTTCCGATTGGTTGATGGGTTCGAAACCACGCCTAGCTGTGCCGCCCGCGCGAGGGCTGTCACCCGCCACGTCAGTTGATCGAGGCGCGTCGATCCGTCAGCCGTATCCCGTGTTAACGTGTGATAAGCAGCCTTCGATATTTTTCTGTGACTTTTGTGATGGATGTGAATTGAACTATGGAGGAGGAGTCGATGTCAGGGCACAGCTGTTCCGAGGACGATATCAGCGTTGGGCGACCGTCACCGGCTCCGTCGCGGTCTCCTTCCCCACAAGACTACTTCAGACCGCTTAAGAGACTGAAGATGGCTTCCGAGCCAGTTGAAGAAAGGCGTGGGGAAGGCGTGAAAAGTTTCTCTATTTTGGACATTTTGTCGCACAGTCCGCGAACCCCTCCTCGTATAGTGCGACCTTGGGACGCGTCTGGGTTTGAGAGGTTGCAGCGGCTCCAGCGCTTAGCGGGAGCAGCTCTTTTGGATAGTGAGCGATGGAGGCTAGCTGCTTTGGGGCTATTGAGGCCGAGAGAGATGGCGCCGACAGAATGCTGTGATTCAGCGTCAGAAAGGTCCTCCTCAGCGTCTGATTGCTGCTCGGAGCCGCGCCGGGCTTCGCAGCAAGGATCCAACGCACCGCATACGCCCCTCGATGCCCTCTTCCACATGACAAGTAAAACATTTGAGGCGAATAATCCTGATAATGGAGGTCAGTGCATTTTGTAAATGATCTTCTTTATTTCCTTTTACTTTGTTATTTATTGTCGACCACAAAAAAAATAATTTCAAATAAATAATCAATATCAAGTATCTACATACAAATCTACCTAATACATAACTTGAAGTAAGCCACAACTGTATTAAATCCCACGGTATTTATAATTAATTTTATATATTTAGCTAAAATTAGTTGTTAATAACAGTTCCATTGAGAATATGACGTTGTCTCGGTACATGTTTTTTAAATTTTAGATCAAAATGCGAAATTAGGGGAAACAAAAAAAGCATTTAGGTATTATGCATACGGCATACCTATAGGTAGGTCTGGTATGTGCGTTGGGTACTAAATTTTAGATATGAAATCTTTTGTATCAGATACATATTCATATTATATCAGCAGCAGTTCAGCAGCATCAGCAGTTAGATAATTATTATTTAGGTGGGTGGTGGGTACTCACTTAAGTACATAGTTTCCGAAGTGCTAAAGTAGAATTTTGCCAAAAATATTAGTGGGTACCTAAAGATAATGATTCATGTCAAGAGTTATTTTGCTGTTAAAATTATGGTTATCAAGGACAACGGCGATACTAACAGGCGGTAAGATTACGTATATGCGGCGGGCGGTAGGCGGTTTATATTTTTATGTAAGAAAAAAAAAGTACTTAGGTATAATATGTTACCAGGTCAACTATCAGACAGACGTTGTTTTGGCTTAACTACGAATGTTGATTTTTCTGTATTTTCTGGTTTTCCTCTGAACTAACATTTTTTTCTCTTCCGTAAGAACCATCTTCTGACAAAAATTGACAAAAAAAAATAATGCGAAATGTCCCCGCCGTGACGAGCTGCTATGATTTATTTATTATTTTCATGTTATGTTACCGCCAATACAATCACAATCAGTATTTGGTCTACATAATGTTGCTTGCTCTATAAGTAAGTATACAATATTCATGTCATCATTTCCACATGTGTGTGGTAACAATAGTTAATATTGATTGTTAATATTTGTATATTTTTGAGTGAGTTTCGGAACTAAATAAAAAATTACTTACCTTGGGACGTACATACTACACAAATACAAATAAACATTTTACAAAAATGATTTTGGCAATAAATTAAGTTTATTTATATTAAATTAGGTTTGTTTAACCGAAAAGATGTAATTTGATGAATTGTAATATTTAAAAAAAATCCAACTTAAAAGATTTAGAAATGAGATTACAAAATAGCATAATAAATAACTTAGTATTAAGTAGGTATCAAAATATAGCCTAAGCATGCCTAATATAAAACATATTTATAAAACACAAAAACGTTGGTATTGTTTAAAATAATTAAATAATATTTTTAAAACAACTCTACACGTAACCAAAAATAAATCAAAAACAAATTGCAGAAGCACATGGGTACTCAGGTAGGTAAAAACTCTGTAGGTAAAACGCAAAGCAAAACCTAAACATATCGACATCAGTTTTTGTATAATAGTGCATCTATACATAGAAGTTAATCCAAAAGACTTTCAAATAGATCAATGTTACCACATGATCGGGTAGAAAGGCTGCACCAATAGTGATCGAGTTTTAAGGTTTAAAGCAATCAGATGTTAATTTGAATCTAAACTATTAGCCAGTGCAGCAGCTCGGCGAAGCCCGTCGCGGTGTCATGGCATATATAATATATAATTTATTTTTTTCAATGTTCTCGACATATTCTATTTTTTGGTCGGGGGTTAAAATATAGCCTATGCCACTTTTATTTTCCGTTTGCAGCAATTCTAAAATAATAATTTTCACATTCAGACACGTCCAACTTATGACTTCCTCCTTTTTTCGTCGAGAAATAATGAACAGCTTAAACACAGGAGCTGTGTTTCGTAGCACAGTCGTAGCCTGCCCACTACACTGGTCAGGTAGGGAGTTAGGTGCACATGTGGTTTGGCACTTAACTGAATTACAGGATAGGGACAGTTATAGGGATTTTCAGTTATCACATGCGTTTTTTATTTTATGACATATTTTTAGAATTTCATAGGACCCTTTCATTTTTCTATTCTATTTCTATTTTAAATTATTTGGATAGTCGAGGTCGGTATGAATCTTCTAATAGCTATAGGTACCATAACATATAAATATAAAGTACTAGCCAACCCAGCGAACTTCGTATCACTTAACATTAATAGCTATTAACAGTTTTAACGGTTATTAACAGTTTGTACGGATTAAATCATTGTTTTTCTCTGCAATTTTCGAGGTTTTTCTTTTCATAAGAACATTCCACTAATAATATTAAAATAATTAAAAATTGATTAAAATTCAATCAATTAGCTTAACATTTATTCATAACTTTATTTGAGAAATATAAACTCCAATTTTTATTTTTGTGTGGTTTAACTGAAGGGCACATGTCCCTACTAGAACGGATACGTGTAAAACAGAGACGGGAGTCATGTATGTTCACAATATGTTATAGTGATTTTCTCGTATGTATGTATGTATGTATGTATCAGCTATGTAGGTAGGGTCCTGCCTGGGATGGGTCGAAAGTATAATAAAAAGGTAACGTAAAAACTGATGTAACAAATAGATAATATTAGGTGTTGAATTATAGTAAGATAGATTAAAAAAGTCATTAGGAGAGCGAGGTTTTCGCATAGGCGAGCAAAAACGTCATTATAACATAATTAAAATAAGTAGATATACCTAGTTCGCGAGTGGCTTCAACTTTGCAAGTGTAAGACTTCACGGAGCGGCTGATGCCCGCCGGGGTAGTAGCTCGCGGTACCTACCTACTACAATACTCTGAAACCTACGACTCTGCAGTAGGTGTATGGGTGACTAACACCACCACAAGACGGTGTACGAGATAACGGCACGGTGACCAAGTGTTTGATGTTGTCATATCCCAGCTTGGAGTACATAGTCGATGGACGACATTACCATCCGTGATATGTCCATATGTTTATTCGATTATAAATATATGTTTATTCAATAAGTAAGTGTTATAGAAAAACGAATACTCAGAACAGGTTTAAAGTCCTCCCCAAAATACCTACAAATGTAAAAGATGTTTTTCTTAAACAAATTCCTGTACCCGTTGGGAATTGAACCCTAGCCTTATGGATAAAGATAATTAAGCATGTACGCTATCTACTCGGTTATTAAAACTGCCAGCTTATGTTCAGAAAAAGACGGTAGAAGAAGAGGCTAAAGTTGTCTCTGAATGGGGAGGCCAGATGTATTGCTATTCGCGGAACGACCGAGCTTTTAGCTGTTTATAGATACGTTGCGATTCACACTTTGTAGTCTACAGCCGTTAACTTGCGAGAAGTTCTCTACGTAGTTCCAATAGTGTTCAGGTTTTTCTGTTCCAATTCTGTTGGTTGATGTTTCATGTTGATATTGGAGAAGAGCTCGGTAGGGCAACAGTTTGGTCGTGTGTCACGAACGAAAACGTTGTTTAAACTTACATAACACACCAATTACCAAAATCACTGATGACAATAAAAATAAATCGATATACAATATAATGACAACGGTCGGTGCGACGAGGCACGCAGATGCGCCATTCAGCTATCTTTCAATTATAAGGCCGCTCTGTGATCACACACTATATAATCACCTCCTTCGGCTCAACACGATAATATCAATACCGTGTTTCTTTGTTTCGATGACTATTGATTCGTCATCGATTATAACCTTTATAACACGTCTGTAGATAGAAATTACTTTAATTGAAAAGTGTCATTTTTGAATCAATTGATATGTTAAAAGTTATAAAGCGTAGGTACAAAAATACACATCTATTAAAATTAAATAAAATGACTGCGTGTCAGAACATGGTCGAATCTTTTTTTGTAATTCAAAACAGTTATGTTCATGTACTTATACTGTCCTTAACTGAAAAGGAAGGAAAGAAGATGATAGTATACTGAGCAAGACGTTGTAACGACTTGGATACATCTTCTCGTCAGAGTACCTGGCTGTGGCTGTGTGGTGTGGTTGTCTGTCTTTTAAACTGTCTTGTAATGTCAAACATTTATGTTTGTGTGCACGGAGTACAAATCAGTTAAATATAGTATTATTTATAATTGCCCCCTCTTGATTACAGTAGAGGGTTCGTGCATTTATTATTATTTAACAATTAAAGTTCTTTATCCGAAATCGTTTTCCTACCTTCATAGTTTCCGTTAATACAATTTATAATATTACCGACTATGTTCATAAAAATAAATGTTCTGAAAATTGCAATGTATAATATCACTAACTAATACATACACAGAAAAAAACATTAACATATTCAGAAAGAAAATAATCATTTACCTAACGTAAAAAAATATATTTAAAATACCTGAACTAGAATAGGTAGGTATCTCATAGTTGGTTGGTCTAAATTCAAAATAATGAAGTTAAAGTTATTTTCATCTAAATGCAAAAAAATAAACACTTGATGAATAGAAAAGTGTTTTACTAAACACTGTCTCAAATTGGATTCCCTACCAACATCATGCTGCCACGTCACCCATGTGTAGGAAGAAATTGTTTGAATATCAATTTCTAGATCTACATGAGTCAAATTTTTTTTTGTGGTGAGACGGGCATTGTCCAACAAATGCATTACCGTAATTCGTTAAAAATAATTTCACTATACCTACACATATATTTAAATAATAAATATTTATCCCTATCTTTAGAAAAATGTAATTAATTTGTTAATTGCTATGAATAAAAAAAATAAGTTTGAAAACT
>DVZK01000574.1:0-11504 GCA_018236665.1 Calephelis perditalis | reverse complement strand
GGGACCGGCTAAGACATTTTGGCCATGCTGCCCCGTCTTGCGTATATGTTTTTTTTTTATAAAACAAGAACACGACCACGGCTGTTTTGATACCATAGACGAGATCATTAATATTTCTGTGACCGCGCCCGGCAACCCTTCGGACCATATCAAATATGTTCAATGTACACAATTTATTCTTTTACATTTTTGCCATAAGTAATGGTAATAAGAAAATAAACATAAAAAAATAATAATAAAGAAGAGATTGAAAGCAACTAGAATGAGAAAAAGACTGGGATTATGAATACATTATACGTTTATTTGCGTAATCAACAAGTGCCTACCCAAAAACTTACTATTTACAAAAATATTGTATATTAGATATCCATTAGTGCAAACAACCAATTCCAGATACCTGATCATAAATCACTTTAAATCCATTAAAAGTTCACGAAATTGTGTACTTGGCTTGCTGTTAGAGAAAATGTCAATTATAGTGTAAAGGATTTTCTTGCAGAAAAACATAAACAACAAAATATTTGTGCTATTTATTACTGCAATAGGTATAATTAAAGAAATCTAGGTTGCTGAAGAGTTTGCTTCCTCGTTTCTTCTTCTGTTTGGATAGGTGGAGAAACGTTGGCACAAAACTAAAAAAAGACAGATAGGTTTTAGGCATGCTTTTAAAGAGTTAGTTTTTTGAGCCATTTCTTCTCTTAAATGGCTAAAATTGAAAACGGCGTTAGTGCAAGGTAAAAAAGATTAAAATTAGTCTTTCTATAAAATTATTTATGATAAATTATGTAGCTCGTAATAATAGTATATACGAACTTTGTTTTAAATATTAAAAAACGTACGAATATTTCATATGTTCAATTGTTATATCAATTATACGTATATTTGCAAACCACAATGAGTCACTTCTGTGGTCTAGTGGGTCAGGTGTTGGACTTGATTGTATGAGATCCCAGGTACGAATCCCGGGTCGGGCAACAAAAAGAAAATTTGGGTTTTCCAATTTTCTAAAAAAAACTTGGTCGGGAATGGATATGTGCCCGGTTGGCGATAGGCTTGCCTCACTTATCATGTGGTGGGACTTAGTGTCTTCGACTAGTCGTGGGTGCCCTAGTTGTGTCTCTGCCTACCTCTTCGGGGTTATGGGCGTGAAGATACAAAAACAATGTGGTGGTGGTGGTGTTTATATATTAATAATACTATAATTATATATTTTGTAATAACTTTATATCCGCAAATAAAAAAATAATTTTCATTTCGAGAGCTAACAAGCGAAAAGGCTTAAACTGTGTTCTATTATCTCTGTGCAAATGATGAACTGTAGAGTATAAATCCTTGGCATTAAAACAACGTGTTTTTTTAAAATTAAAACTACATCTTTCAAGTGTTCTTAAATAAAAAGCTGCACTTCACTTCGATTTCAAAATTATGTCGTGTAAGTACACAAAAAAATGAGTGTTGTCCTCGATCTCAATCTCGATCTTGATTTCAGATCCTAAATTTGGCAATCAAATCACCCCGAAATTACGCTTTAATAAAAAAACTGAAATTGGATTTCATATGACGGAGAAATCGAGTATGATACAAAAAAAATAGGAGTCAAACATATAGACTCCTTATTCAAAGTCGGTTAACATAACATGGACACACGGAACTAATAACCCAAAACACAAAAAATTGCCGAAAATCCATAAAGAACTTTGAAATCCGATATCTCCCGAACTCGCTCAAAATGTAGCGACAAAAAGGTCCAATCGACGCCTCCTACACCGTAGAAATGCCAAAAACAACATTTTCGATGATTTATGAAGCAAATTAACGAGAATATATCCTCATTCCACAGTATCATTTCCTGCTAGAGCAAACTCGCAACTCCACTAATGTACGAAAAAAGAGCAAAAATGCGAAAAATTTCGACTCGTCTGCGTCTGTGGAGTTCGTTTAAAACATTTTTAATTAGAGATTTTATGTTCGCTTTTACAAACTTATTTATGTGGTAATGTTGCTCTTATGTTATCTTATTAGAATCTATACTTGTTATCGTCGGCACTTGGTGGAATTACATTGTACACACACGTTTCTATGTAGTTAACTTCTACTTATCCACAATATACTTTAATTAACACTTTCTGTTACTTTCTAGCCAACCGGTTTCACTTTTTACATCATTGTGGATAAGTATAAGTGGGTAAGTGTTAACTACATAAAAACGTGTGTGTCAAAGTTATTATTGAGAAGTACATACGCCAACGACTACATATTCATAGGGTTCGATTCTCGAAAAGGGTAGAAGGTGTGAACACAGAAAACGCAACACAGGTACGGATGCAACGTCTGGTGAAAGTTAGTCCGCGAGGTTAGCAACATTAAAGCCATTAAAAGTAGGTGTACGGATAGACACGGATCTTCTAAGAGTAAGAGAAAAACGTGGCATATAGACACCATAAATGTTCTATGGCCAGGATGTAAGGCCAATTGTGAAATTCCACCAGCTACCCTAATCTCCAGGCCGGAGCATGACAGCTTCATTATGGTATGAATTGGCAGAAAGAATGACAGGAATTGACAGTGGATCCCTACCCAGACAAGGTGCTCCACAGAAGTCTTCCACCAGTAAATAATTACTGGTGGAATAATTACTGGTGGCATAAGCCAGTAATGACCTACATTTTAACCTTGCTTAACTCTTACAAGCTACCCGGTAGAGTGGCAGATGGTGTATTCTACTAAACGGACTCGGACACTCGGGGTATATTATTACATAATATGATTGTTCCATTTATTTTCGTACTCTGCCGTGTTCCAGTCCGGAGGGTAGGGCAGCCTATAGACTTGCACAATAGGCCTAGTAGCCTGGTCACAGGATAGCAATGCACCCATAACATCGATAGTATCTATAGGCCATGGCTGTCTCTTTCAATCAGGAGACCTGTGTACTTGTTCGCTGACCTATCACGTAAAGACTTTCTTAGCACATACTTGCTTAATACCTATCTCTACATATGAATATTATACACATGCAAAATACCTTTTAAACGCTTTTTACATTTGTAAAAAAAATTAAGTACCAACGCAAGGCTGACTTCCGCTTACCGTTAGGCTCGTGTTGGGATGTTTTTTACAACAAACGAAACATGGAGAAAAAGTTTGCTACCAGCCGCAGGAACAAGTGCGGGAACTAAACAGCTTTTCTTGTATTTTAGACATAGACTAAATAATCCATGGTATAATAGATATACATACCTACGTGTATAATTGCCAATCAGTATAATTCTATAGTAATTGGCTATCAATTTATAGAATTAGTTTTTAACTAACTCAGAGTTGCATTTTTTTATTTTTTCTTCATTAAAGTAATTTTTATCCGACAGCGATACGGTGACAGTGATTTTTATCACGCTGAATTTTACTAGAAGTCCCAACAACTAAAAGTAATATTCTGTTATTCTTACTTATGATAACACATTAAAAATATCAAATAAACTAATTGTAGTTACGCTTGTA
The DNA here is from genome assembly GCA_018236665.1 of Calephelis perditalis. Taxonomy (NCBI): domain Eukaryota; kingdom Metazoa; phylum Arthropoda; class Insecta; order Lepidoptera; family Riodinidae; genus Calephelis; species Calephelis perditalis. The sequence goes on along the minus strand of DVZK01000574.1, from coordinate 8,003 downwards.
TACTAAGATAGAACAGTAGTATTAGGTTCTCAACAGTAATATTAGCTATAACTCTAAAATAAAAAATTTAAACCCCTATCCTATAAGTAAGAAGTTCTATATTCAATGTAGCTAAGGATCATCTCAATCACTTCAACTTTAAAAAAAAGCATCCAAAACGGTGAATTGTCTAAAAAATCATGTGATGAAAGATTATTTATGGTATGTTATTGTGATTGATTTAATTTTGTTTAAAATGGTACACATTTTTGTTTAGGAACACACAGGCAAACGGATTTTATTGTAGTAACAAATAGCACCGTAGGACGTAGTGATGGACGATCTCCCACCCGGTGGACTGATGATCTGGTCAAAGTCGCGGGAAGTCACTGGATACAATCACAAATCAACATCAAGACACACATACAGACACGCCAAACTTATAACACACCTCTTTTCCGTTTGGGGGTTAGAGACAAAAAAATATAAGCAACCAAAAATATTAAACTTGTATGAATGATAAAGATAGTGAAAGATATGCAGTGCTATACCTTATGTACTACAAACATAATATTTAATATTACGACTGTATTTAGTTTGATGTTCTTTTCATCTTCACCTAGGAGGAAACTGAGGAAAGATATGCACCTAAATTAACCAAACGTAATTTTAAATTTTAGGAGCTGATTTAAAAAATATACAAAACAAAATATAAACGAATGCCTGCCCAAATTTCATTTATCATGCTAGATACAGGTCAAATAAACAAAACGTTCGCTCTTCGCCCTTCGTTTGATTTTCGTGTGCTTTATATGCACGTAGCATCAAATAGTCGTTAACATACTCTAAAAACGTCTTCTTCTGCTCTTAGTCTCGAGTAGGCATAAATGATATCAGTTGCACAACTAGACGTATCTGCGAGATTTAAACAAGTTTTTGTCCAAACTCCCGTCATTCATTAGACGGGTCGTTCGTCTTCATTGCATGTGACGGAGAATAGATATAGTTTACTGCTTAAATTAATGTTTCCAACCATTTTTAAAAATGAAAGGTTATTTATGGTATGTTATCGTGATTGATTTAATTTAGTTTGAAATATTACATATTTTTTATGATGGAACACACAGGCATTCGGATTTTATAAAAAGTAAAAGTAGCGTACCCGAAGAGGTAGGCAGAGGCACAACAAGAGTCCCACAATGTGATAGGTGGCAAGCCTATCACCAACCGGGCACATATCCAATCCCGAGCAACCTTTTTTTATTAGAAACTTGGAAAAACCCAATTTTCTTTTATGTTGCCCGACCCGGGATTCGAACCCGGGACCTTATGCAGTCAAGTCCAACAACTGAACCGCTCGACTACAGAGGCGATTTTATTGTAGTAAGAAATAGCACCGGAGGACATAGTGTTAGATAACCCCAACACCCGGTGAACTGATGATCTGGTCAAAGTCGTGGGGAATCACTGGATACAAGCGGCTGGTGACCGTCCAGCAGTGGACGTCCTGACGATGATGAACGAATATAAGTCGGTTAAAAATAACAAAGTTATAACGGTGCGTTGTAAACCTGATTCTTAACAGTTCGTCAAATATCGTATCGTTTTCGGTTTTTCTGCCATCCAAACCGACCGCGACTGTTGGAATCTGACATTACTACGACAAGAATAGGCAAGCTAGTCACTGGTTGCACGGCGAAAAATAAACGAATTGATTTTTGCCTTTTGTGAGCTACTACGTAGGAAATAATTTATTTAGTCTATACCCGACAAAGAAGCCTGGCATGAATACAGGGAAAATTGCCAATATTTTTAGCAAACATGGCTAATAGATTTCCTAATATAATGTTACAGCTAGATTTGTTTCTGTTTAACTTAGAGGAGGATTGTGTGCCTATGTTTGGGAATCAACATTTGCTTAGCTCTTAGGAAAATGTATCTTTATTCATTGTTTATTTAGATAAGTTGGTACTCAATGTTACCATATACATTTCTAATTGTAGCAGGATTTTTCGTGTTACAAAGATAAAAATCTCTATGGCAGAGGTCAAACAGATTAGTAGGTACAGTTGTAAATACGCAAATCTTCCCCGTGTTGGCGGTCTACTGTGTAGAATAGTCCATCTGTCATCTGTCCTCATAAGAAGCAAGCAAAGGTTACATGTGTCATTACCTACAAAACTGCAGGTGATTGAGTACCGTGCTTCATTTGCAAGTCTGGGTTAAATAAAATAGAATAGAGTAGAAATCGAACATACTAGCTATTTCCCGCGGCGTGGTTGATAGTCCCACATGTAAGTTTTTTCGGGATAAAAACTATCCTATGTGTTGATCCAAGTTACCCTCTATGTGTGTCCCAAATTTCGTGTAAATCGGTTCAGCAGTTTTTGCGTGACGGAGTAATAAACAAACAAACATACAAACTTTCGCATTTATAATATTAATGGGAATAGGAAGTAAAATAACAAAATTATTAAAAAATTCATTATTTTTGTTATTTTAACTTATATTTCAATTTAACTCAATGTGAACTATTATTATTCCAACATCTTGTTTGAAAACTCATGACTCGCGAGTTACAACATTTTACAAGCCTGAATGTATTTAGAGCTAAAGCATGTAAAAATATTTTTTAAATCATAATCCCGTCACATTTTATTAGGTAATTTGCAAGACAGAAAAACAAAATATTGATAGGAATTTACTTTAGATCAGATAGTGCTATCAAAATCGCCAATCATATCTTTTTGTTTTATTTCATAACTACTTATGTTAGGAATGAATCACATATTACAACATTTTACAAGGCTGTATAAAGTTGGATCTTAGCTCAACAATACAAAAAATAAAATAAATATTGATGTAATCTTTTTTTAATTTTAAATTTCCTAGTTTTTAATCTGAAGTTTTATGTAACTTTATTGATCTCAATATTGTAATTAGCAAACCAAAAATCTAGCCAACCTCCACGGAACTCCAGAAATTACTTCAAATAGCAAATTGGCTCCACGTCTTCAAATCGAGTATATACTGGCACTACAGAGTAATACAGTGACAGAGAGCGCATTTATATAACACAATGGTGGTAATTTTGTTGTGCACTCACTAAACTTATTTTAAGTTAACGCTATCTTCTTTCAACGATAGCAAAAGAAAGAGACATAACACGTTTAGTGCTTTTGGATTAGTTTCTACATGATATTTTTACAGATTTTGCATCTATTTATAGAAAGGAGTTTATTAAAAACATCACGAGTTAACATACTATATACTATACAACATCTGAACTAATTTAACATGTCTGCAATGTTACATCTCGTTTTTTTATTATTTTATTAAAAAAGAAAGCCTATACTTAAAATAAGTTTAATTGATGCTCAGCAGTATTGCCACCATTGACTGTCTTTTATTTTGAATTGTAATATTATATGTTTATTCATCTTTATTGTGATATAAAAAAATGCTCCTTTTCCATGCTTCAATAGTATCTAGGTATGTATTACAAAAGCCGGAGTTTAAAGCGTAAATCCAAAACAAACGAATAAAGAAACAGGTCTTATATTTCAAACATAATATAAACTATGGATTAATTAAACTATTCATTGGAGACTGTGTATTAAATTACTTAGGCATTACTTTAGACTTAGATCGATGCCAAATAACCGACTTCACAAAGGAATTTATAATAATTATAAGAGTGTAAGATATTTTAAAAACCTTTCATTAGGGTTTTTGTAATTTATATATATCATTTACCCATGTGTATGTGCAGGTATGTCTGTATGTATTTATTTGTAACTCTTCGTCTCAAAACCCCTAAATCATTTGGATGAAATTAATCTAATCAAATTTTAATAATTAGCTTAAAAAAATTAAGTATACTGAGTACTGTTTAGATATTTTCGTTCATCAATGGTACTGAAATTAGCCTGTATTACTTTTTTTCAGTAAAATAACATACTTTACGCCGCAGGCGGAACCAGATGCAAGTGTTAAAAAAATGTGCGAAAAATATACTTTAGAAACACAGGCAGCACATAATCAGACTAATAAAAGAGAATTTTATTAGTTTATCCTTAAACTAATAAACAGTAATTAAATATGAGAACGGATCCCACACTTCCGTATTAAATAGAAACATATGTGTATATATACAGCTTCCTGCTCTGTTATAGCATCGAAATAAATCGAATTAATCAAAACAATCCTCAACAAAAACCGCTATGACCCGTGTATAACAATCAAGGTCATTATTTCTAAACGCTAGAAAAATATGTAAAGTGTTCACTCTGCAATCTAATTATTCTATGTCTCAGGCCTTGAATACATAAAGGTGCATTTAAAATGGCAGAAGGTTGAACGTCAACTATTTAGTTTTTCTTTTTATATAAATGTTTTAAGGCTGAACATTATTCTTAAGAATTTTAGTAGTATAATTTTTTTTTAAGCAAATTTACAGATTAGATCCAATATTTATTTTTGCGCTTTGATTCGAGTATTGCATTAACGAGCGTCTACATGCAAAGGAATGGTGACTAACGGAACCCTTATAGCTTTAACATGTCTAGCTATCCGTCTGTATGTCAGTCATTTTATTCCCAAACTGTTGTAACTATATACTTACTCAGGTGAAACTTGGTAGGTAATGATTTTCATAAACGGCTTTACGATTTTTTATATAAAATAAAAAAAAATCAAGGAGTACTGTCTCCATACATCAAACTGAAACTTAGAGATTTGTTTTTTAAAACCTGTACTGCATGCGATATGTTAAGAATAAAAAGTGAATAATAAGATTGAGGTTTTTACAACTTTCACTTTCAAAGAGCTAAAACATGTGCCCTGCCGCCATCTAAGATTTAATTAAGAGAGTCAGATTTGTAAATAAAATTTTTTTGTACCTGCTTAAATTTATACGAAAACTTAGAACGAAAACTTGTTTGAGCGACAAATAGCCAACAGTTATTGCCACAAATATACCGCAAAAATAACTTTATTATTTCTACAAATTCTAGAAAATCAATGTAATTTTATGATGAAAAATCAAAGCGGTGTTTTGGGGTATCCAGTATAATATGCGTTTATCTTTATGTATAGTTATATAGCTAATCTATGTTGAAATCCAATGTTAAAAAAATCGAAATCAGGATTTTCCGTCTACAATTCTCATTTCTTGTTTCTTTCACTGAACGTTACACAATATTGCACGCATTTTGGTCAGAATCTGAATAATAAAGATTGAATTCTTGATTGTATTGAAAACTAACTACTTTTTCTTTATCTACAATAAAATTGCTAATTCCGGGCAAATTACAAGAAATTATCTAGGAAAAGCTGGTGATAAGTGTACTAATTAACAATACAGATCCATAGTCAAACATAAAAACACAAGAAACATTATAATCTACCTAGACCTAGAAATACAGACACTCCTCATCACATTAATGCTTGTCCGTGCAAGGAATATTACTCATACATCATCGATGTTTAGTATCGTGACATATATAGGTACACAGACTTCTCTATTATGAAAACGATCACATACATACAGAATTTAAACATTTATTAAGAATATTGTGCATTAAATTTCTCAATGTAAGCGCGGCTTTACCTCTGCTAATAATAATAAGAACATACCTCGCGCGACTCTCCCTGCTAACGCGTAGGGATTGACGGTAATCGATATTGCATGAAAAAAATGTCGATATGAAAAGGAAAATAAAAAATACAGCTACAGATAAATAATTTACGCAAATGTAATTATTAACAAAGTAAGCAAATTTTACTAATACTATCAATGTGAAAGTTTCTATGTTTGTTTGTTACTCCTTTACGCAAAACTGCATAATCGATTTTCATGAAATTTAGCACACATACCTATAGACTATAGAGGGTAACTTGGATTAACAAATAGGACAGTTTTTATCCTGGCAAAATGTTCCCGTGGGATCATAAACCACTCGGGCAACGCCGCAGTCAACAGCTAGTTATAAAATAAATGTTTTATAGTGAAAATATACACATGTACCTATGTCAAATTAAATTCATTAAACATATAGATAAAACAATATAGCGTTAAACATTCTAACGTTGTGTATTTGCGTACTGACGTATAAACGTTCAGTGTGTGATTACCGAGCCCTGTAAGAATTAATCTCATAGTTTTTGGCATTAGGCGTGTACGACTTTAACAAAAAATGTTATCAAATTAATTTAAATAAGGTATATCTACAACTTATTTACGAATATTTTACAGTTTAAACACCTAATTGATATCGCACTTGCAACAAACCTTGAAGTTGTAATGACTGTGGCCTTTACTTTACATAAAAAAGAAAGAAAGAAAAAGTAATTAATTCTCTTTTTCAATAAGTATAGGAACAGGTTAATTTAAAAGCAATGAAGTGAAATATGTTACAATTTATACTTTTAATATAAACACGTAATTAAAAATGTTACTAGTAGGTACAGAGACGTATTATCCATTACAAGAATTGCACAAACTAAGAGAGAAAAACACTAAATACATTAAGGTTTAATGTATGTAATGTATAAAAAAATATCGATACCTTCAGCAAAATGCACCTCTCTAGAGACCGTATCCATTTAGTTTGACAAGCATTCGGTTTCATATATCCTTTGTTTGTGTGTGTACGTGTTATCGCTGTGTTTGTATGGGTTAGGGCTGATACTTAAACCAACCAACAAAATCTATTAAATTATTTATTTACTTTTTGTAATTATAATTTGTTAATGTACCTAATTATGTAATAGCTGAATGTGATGAAATTGTTTTAGACCATTTTGTTAGTATTTTAGTTTTTTTTGACATAGTTATAAGTTAACAATGTCAAAAAAACTAAAAACGGAACGCGGCCACACAATAAGAAGATTTTTTTTAGGATAGGTCAGCGAATCACAGTACAGTGAGTAGTCTCCTGATAGTAAGAGACAACCATAGATGTTAGGTCACAAGTGTACAGGTAGGTACAGTGTCCGGGAGAGTGGCAGATGGTCTATTCTACTCAGCAGACCCGGACAACACGGCGAAAAAGCAGGTTTATAAGGTCTGAGCTGTGCGTTGGTCTGCAGTACGTTTGCATGTAGGTCAAATTCCATCTGGTGCCCATTCCTCATGGAAATTCCACACGTATGTCATAACCGTAGATATAAATCCAGGATTCTGCAACCCAAAACATAAACCATGTATAGTTATAGGACCGTCAATCTAAAATAAAGATTTTCTACAGAGGATGGAATTTCTATGAGGACATAATATACCAAAACGGCTACAGTGTTGTGTGATACATTTAACGATATAGTTTAATGAGATGTGACTTTATATTTTGCGTAAATCACAACTGCATGTAAACAAATGGTGTCCGATAGCCGCCACAATGATACACCCGAAGTTGTTTATGTAGTTTTCCAAGAAGTCCATGTCCATTAGAATTTTCACCAATCTCGTATTGAGACATTTCAAATTTTTGATTCAAGTTTTTTGCGAGTTATGCATTCTATTGTTTTTCCTGCCACACAACGACTTTTATTGTCATCTAATAAAACTTGTGAATGATTTCTTCAACTCTCTTCCTCTTCTCTTTCTTCAAATTTTGTACGATTACATACCATCTTCTTGTGTGTAACGGCTTTATTTCCAAGTCTCTATATAGGATCGGATAGGATCTCTATATAGGATTCCAAATGTAAGATTATTTGTGTATAGATGGAGTGGACAAAATCGTTTTTAAGCTGGTCTTTTTGGTGCGTCTGTATCTTCTTATCTGAAATATACATTTAAACAATATTGCCAAATAACACTGTTTATCAATTCTACTTTTTTGTTAGGGTTGTTGGCCTTTTCTATAATTTTACTTTTTGGTGTCAGTGCTTGCTTTTTTTATCAGTCTACGTTGCTTCATTATTCGAAGGCAAGTATTTTCTGTAAATTTTTAATAAATATTTCCTTTATCTTTTGTATATTAATTTTTTCCGTTGAACTATAGCCCTCATAGCTTTAGCTT
>DVZK01000573.1:0-11511 GCA_018236665.1 Calephelis perditalis | reverse complement strand
GGCGAAAAAAGTTCTTCCCCGGCGGCGACGGTGTAGTGTGGTATCTTTTGGGTTTGTGTTGGGATTATGAGATTAGATTATCGAATCAGAGAACAGACTTTCATCTTTCAGGATCCAACTATAATCCATCTATAGTCATAAATGCGAAACTTCCTACTTTCATACCGCAATGGATGTATATGACATGTTATGACATTTTTCTTGTATTCTGAAGAAGTATGTGAATCCGCCTATGCCACTCACAACTCCAAAGTGACATAGGCTAATTTTTATACCAGCATCCAAAGGATTATCCTATATAACTAAATGATTTTATCCCACGGTCATAGGCGTAGATTGCATTATATATATTTATATAATTTATTTTTTGCATTGCATATTATATAATTTAATTTATAATTTAATATTATTTAAGGCGGATTCAGCCAAGAATAACCAGCGGCACCTGAGTTTGATCAAAATCAATCTACGCAAAATTTCAATAATATATCTGGGATTAGAGACAAGGCTACACCTGATATTACCAGGTAACCACTGTTATTTTCCATTTTTTATGTTATTTCCATGACACAAAAAAGTTATTAGACCTATCTGTAGATAGGTTATTGAACTTGGAAGCTAGTGAAGTTGAAGATAATATTTTAGACTACAGTTAAATTATTACTTTTTTACTAAAAATATAAATAAACAAATATCACAAATTAAACGAACTGATTCTAACCTAAAAGTAAGTGAATTCCGGTCCTCTGTGCAGAAAAACTACTAGTGGCAGGGTACTGTGCAGCAACTTGCCCGGGAAGGGATCGACCACCTCACCTATTTCTACCGCCATAATAACCATGTCATGTTCCGGTCCGGAGGGTAAAGTTGCTGATAGAGTTGTACCTTGGCCTAACATACAGGCCACGCAAAATCTATGGTTGTGGCTCCCGTACAATATCTATGGTGTCTATTGGAAAGTCGCATAGAAATATTTAAAAATATACCTACCAGAACAAATTTAATAAATACTCATACCCAGATATGAAGATTTAAATTTTCATCACACAAATGATAGCTTATTTTGCGAAAATCCATACTTAAAAAAAATGATTTTAAAGTACCCGTTTAACATTTTTCAACATAATTATATTTTTGTTTCGAAGTAGTTTAATCCCAATAGAGTAAAAGTCCGGGCTTAAGCTAGTTATACTTATTATGATAGCCATATGATACAGACGTAAAAATTAAGTATCCAATAAATATCATTATTTCGCTGATCATTGCTGAACATAGGTATCCATATACCACGTCTCACTTTACAGTGTTAATCATTTGATAGGTACTTTTGCATTTATAGACCAAGAGCCTAAAATGTTTAAGGCCATAAAATGGTTCGTGATTTTAGACATTTTATAATACCTAAAAACTTTCAACTCGGATTGGATTTATGTGACTCTAAAAAAACTGTTTCCAATCTTTTGTAAGTACATATTTATACTTTCAATCTTCGACCTTCCCCTGGTGATGATCTCCAATGTGATAGACTGTCTATGTAAAACTTACTTGCGCCTAAGATTTCCAAGTTCTTAAACTACAATATTTTCAAAATATTGTATTTTTAAAGTTTGAAATAGTTTTAATTACTACCTACGGAACATTAACTTATTAATTGAGTAAAATTTAAAAATTCAGTAAATACCGTAGCTTTCAGAAGTATATTAGAAAAACTCCTGTTAATATAAATATCCTTAATTATTTCGATAACGTAAAGTAAATTTGAGAAAAAATACTTCTTGAGCGTTGAAATCTCATGTTCTTACTTCAGTAAGAAGCTGTACATCCCAAGCTTTTAGGTGTAAAATTATCTTCGTTTTTGGCTCTTAATATACAATATAAATAAATAAATACAATATAAATAAATAAAAGAGTGTCTTTACGACCATGTCCCCGAACTGCTAGGCAGAGGCACAACCAGGGCACCCACGACTAGCCAAAGATACTAAGTCCCACAATGCGATAGGTGGCTAGCCCATCGTCATCCGGGACATATCCAATCCCGGGCACATTATTTTTATTACAAAATTGAAAATACTCATTTTTTTTTTCTATTGTCCAACCCGGGCATTAACCTGGAACCTCAAGAAGTCGAGTCCGACGCCGGACCGCCTGATCACAGAGGCGATTAATATACAAGATAAATATAGATTATGTGTCTCTTCAAAATAAATACACAAACAAATACAATCCTTGTGGTACGGGTGTTAATCAACGATAATAATACATAAGTACTAAAATATATATAATAGTTAAATACCAAGATTTCAAACATACAAATGTGGACCAAAACTTTTTCCACCACTTCCACTAATCAGAATCGTTTCTCCTAACTTTTCAAGTAAATAAACGTGACGCCATATCTTTAACGGATGTACCTGATGTACTTACGTCAGGAAATGGCTAACGCAACAGGAAACTATTGTTTGATGCCGACAAAGCCTTAGGTGTAAACAGCAATATGTCTATTCTTGGAACACTGCGGAAAACCAATAGGGTGCCGTTACGGTTTTCTTTTAAAATATAACAGTTTTTTGTGATTTAGTTACAGGATTTCAGGTTTTAATGTTTGAGATGAAAGGGGTATAATCGTGTACTAATATTATAAAAGATACAACTGATCATTGTTGGTGGTTGCAAATTATTGTTGCAATATTTAGGACACCGATGCGAATGCAGTATTTTGACAAAACTAGACGTCAATTATTAATTAATTTGGTCACAGAATTTCAGGTTTAAATGTTTCAGATGAAAGGGGTATAATCATATGCTATATTATAAGAGATACAATCGATTATTGTTGGTGGTTGCAAATATTGTTGCAATGTTCTGACCACCGATTTGCAGGCAATACTTTGACGTGGCTGTGTATAATGAATATATTGATTTGGTCACAGAATTTCAAATTTAAATATTTGAGATGAAAGGGGTATAATCGTGTGCTAGTATTATAAAAGAGATACAACCGATTATTAATTTTGGTTGCTTATATTGTAGCAATATTCATACCACCCTTGTGAAGGCGTATCTACTTTGAAGTGGCTAAACGTATTGAATATATTGACTTGGTCACAGGGTTTCAGGTTTTAATATTTGAAATGAAAGGGGTATAATCGTGTGCTAATGTTATAGGGAGTATTGCTGATCTTTGTTGGTGATGGGAAATGATCTTGCAATATCCAGCCCACCGATGTTAAGGCGGTACTTTGACATAGCTAGACGCATTTCAGTTATTGATTTGTTCATGGGATTTCAGGTTTTAAGGTTTGAGTTTAAAGGGGTTTAATCGGGTGCTAATAATATGATATCCAGCAGATCACCATGGAAAGACGGTTCTTTGACTATTTGCATTCTAGTTATCAATTTGGTTAGGATTTCAAGTTTGTATGTTTAATATAGAAGTGGTAAAATTATTGTTAAGCATATAACGAATCTATGTTGGTAACTGCAAATATGTATTTTGTAATGTCCACCAGATTACCAACGTGAAGATGGTAACAGACGTGACCTTCTAGCAAACCACTTCCTAATTTAGGTACAGGATTTCAGGTTTTAATGTTTAAAATAAAAGATAAAAATTGAGTGCTAACAAAATTTTAATTACTAAACTAACTACGTGATTGAAAATATTTATAATCGATACACACACGCTTTACAAATCATATTTTTTTGCAAAGTAGAATATTATCAGTCGGAACCCATTTTACGCAATGAACCGTCTAAAAATTAAATGGGTCCTGACTGATATTCTATTTTGAAAAAAATACAATAATAATAACTATCTTACAAGTTTACGAATTGAACCCCATACCCCATAGTAAGCAAGTTATATGCTTAAGTTATGGGTGTTAGTCAACGATTCTAATACATAGAAATACTTAAATAGATACCAGAATAAATTTAATAAACACCCAGACTCGGATATGCAGACATCTAAATGTTCATCACACAAATGCCTGCCCCCGTCGGGATTCAAACCCGAGCCTCGCGGTCGGTCGATGTAGTTAAGCGTGTACGTTAGCCACTCGACCAATGAGTATGTACATACTTGGATTTAAACTAAAAAATGTTTCTCTTATCGTAAGTAACATTAACTTAAATTAAACAATTTCGATAGATCAACTATAACTTATTTTTTTAATGAAAATCCATGGTGCTCTCAGCTCTATACTGGGGATTAACACAGTCCTATCTCGTAGTAGGTATTTGATCTGTGATAAGGACTACTATTTTAATATGTAGGTAACTAAGATTATGCCATGCACCAATTTAAAAATAAAATAAGTAGTTCTTAGTTATAATGATTATGTCAACTTCCGTCACCATGTTTTTTTTGTGACAACTTTGTGATTGTGTGATATTTATTTCCAAACTTGATGAATATAGTTTGTGCGCCATCTGTGATCTTTTATCGTTATCATCAATTTAATTGTTTATTGTGTTTCAATATAACATTATCCTATCAAATGGTACGTCTATGTGTAATATTTTATTTTTTGATTTATTGCACTTTTTAGCATTATTATTGAACAATATTATGGTTCTGCACTTCTCCTACAAAAAAACTTTACGTGTGTCAAATTTTATACTCCTCTGTCCCCGCAATTTTCGTAAAAAGGGTCCAAAGTTTTTTCTTCACGTATTGTTATTGATATACATAATTGATGTTCATAATTATTAAGTGAAAATTGGTATGCTTTTCATTTCAGGGAAACTTTAATGTATGATACATTACACACATACATAAGATACTTTAACCGTTCACTGAAAAAATCCTCTGGAAAAAAAACCTGGGTATCTATGTACTTGGCCTAAAACCGAAGTCTTGATGGAAGTCTTATTAAAAAAAACTGAGTGAATGAGAATTCCATAAACAACCAAAGAATTCTTGGAACCATGGAACATTAACATTGACAATTTTTTTTATTATTTATGACACTTTGTGAGGGTAGATTGTAAAAGATGACAATTAAATGTTTAGTTAACATTTATTGCAGTGTTGAGTGTGAGTGAGCTCGTTTGGGATGATTTTCATGGAGTAATTAAATTAGTTCGTTAAATTTAATGGATGTTCCGAAGAAAATCACAAAGTATCGACGGTGGTATTGTTCAGCATGCGACGTATTTGCTAATTCAAGAAATCAATTTGATCAACATTTAGAAGGGCTTGGACATAGAAATCGACTAATAATGCGCAAAAACGCAAAGAAGAACGAGAATATAACAGATGATGAAGAAATTAACTATGCGTTCTACGTTCCAGCATTTGTAGTAGTCGTTTTCTCAACTTATGTATTTTGTTACCTCATTAACATAATTATTCCATAATAATATTGTGTGATACTACATCAGTAGGTATATCATAGTCATTAAAATTCCTTAAATTTCGCGCCACAATTTTAATTGGCGGACAAGTCGTCCCCAAGCGTTCATGGCTTCTATGCGCACGAACGAACGCGCAGAACAATGAGGTAGCAGCCATTTTATGTCGGTGGCTAAGAAAAACATAATTCGAATGGCCAATCTTAACGAAATTGTGTAATTAGTGTTCTAATTTATGTGTTTTTGTACACATCACTATTTTTAGGTGTTTCTGTACACATGTAAGTTGAATTGACTATCTCTATAAATAACAATAGACATTAAGCCATTTGATATTTAATATTTTGCATAAAAATGCATCAAATTGCAAATAAATCTTTCTTCCCTCCAAAAAATGATTTCAGTTGTTTTTTATTGGTAATCAATTTCTTATAAGACTACACCTTTGTTGTTGTTTACTAAGAGTACTTTTATCGGCAATTCATGTATAGCAAAAATTTTATTCCGCATGTTTTATTCTTACGATGTGACATAACTTTCCGAAGCTGTGTTATTTCAAAACAGAAGTGATGGTTTTTGTTTACTGCATAATCACAATGATCATCAATTATTTTTACCAAAACAACCGGCGGCGCGCAACTCGGTCCTTAAACTTAGGGACAAAATTCAATAACGAATTGGCCATTTTATTGATGGCAGGGGGGAAGCTGGGTGGAGACGGCGATCTTCGGATATCTAATTGGAATTTATTTTCTTATTGCTTATATTGAACATTATATTTTCGAATTAAAATGGGCAATCAAACACCTCTCTAACTAATTTATACATATTACATACAGAGTGGTTAGTTAAAAACAATGCTTTAAATAGCAAGTCAATATTGCAAATTACAATGTCAATGCCCTGATAATTTAACAACAATTATTATTGTTATCATTGTTAATATTACTTATGTCGAAGTTTTGTTTGTTTTTAGAAGTACCTAAGGAAGTTTATAATATTACTGCAAGTTATACTGTAGTTAAATTTCATTTAATTAAGTACTCAAAACTAATTATGGTATTTAATTCAAAAAAATCTGTAAACAAATCTAAGTAATAATATGCACACCCTATTGAACGAATGAAAAGAATGAAAGTTAAGTCTTTTTCTTCTTCTTTTTTTAGCTATAAAGCTTATTTTTTGTGAATATTGCTATTTGCTATGTGTCAGAGTATTTTAATTTTATGGTCGATTGTTTATTTCAAATACTGTTTATTTATTATTTTGTTCAGTACACAATCGTCCTGTAATTTTTATTAGGATATTTTTGGAAATCTGCTTTTGATTTTCGTAGATTAGGTACTTATGTAAATTTATATAGGAAAAAGTACTAAAGATTTGATTCCTTAAGTTTGTAATAATTTAATATAGGTAACTACTATTTTTACGACAATAACAATACCCTAATAGTATTCGTAATTGTCGCTACTGTCTTGAAATAACAAACTGTAAGGAATTTGATTGTAACGATCGCTGGATACATGTAAGAAGTTTCGATTTAACTAACTTAAAATTAGTTTAGTAAGTTGCATATTTACTAAATAATTAGTTTGCATTTACCATCATTGTGTAAAAGATTTTTATAGTCAACCTTTTTACTTTGTTGTTGAAAAATAATTTCTGATGGTCTGTTGTAAATGTTCTTAATAATTGTGTAATGAAAGCTATGATTATTTGATTTGAAAGCAATACTATAACAGTTCACAGAATTCATTTATGGCCCTTAATAAGGCTTTTTTGCTGATATTTGTGTAAAACACACTGTTTTACATAAGTTTAATTACTTCTGCTGCTTGCTGCAGTACGCTCGTCTCCTAATATGTTCCCTGTATTAGCCAATTTATTGTGCAAGTCCACCAGTACTGGCATATTTAAATCTATTTCTTTCTTGTAAATGTATTTAAATATATTTTACCTTCACCAACTGGTACGACTAACAGAAAGAATTGAGTGCCAAATGTCACAAACCTTGTAGATCTGTTTAGCTTCCTCCACATTAATTACACTTTTCATACAAACATGCCTAAATTCAAGTTCTCCTGACAATACCTTTGGAAAAAAGCTGAGTAATTTGATTGTGGAATGTCAACCTATGTCTCCTTAGGTACCTCTTCCCGCATTCACATTGTATATCTGCTTTGTCAATCATTAATTTGTCACTCTTTCCACTTGACCAATGAATCTGAAGTGGTCACCTGTTTTATCATTATCAACATATTTTATGTGTGTAAAATGCATGGTAGTATGTGTAATGTTTTATTTTTGATTAAATGCACTGTATAAGCATTATTATTAAAAAATATTAGCGTTTTACACTTCTCTTGTACAAAAACTATAAGTGTACCAAATTTCATACTCTGACCGTGCAATTTTCGTGAAAAGGGGTCTAAAGTTGCACCTTCACATATTAATATTAAGATAATGTTTCCCACATTATAAATAGTAATAGAATATATAAGTTTTAAATAATATCATAGATTTAACAATAACAAGTAGCACTATTTTCAACTATTTTGCTGAAATATCGCATTTTCTGTTGCAATGGAAACAAACTTAAAATGCAACGGAATAGAAATATTAGTTGCATGAAGTCCTACTACAATTTTCAGTGCGCGCTATGATAAGTGACACCTTTGTTAAAGTTTAAGGTAGTCGCTCTTGAGACATTATCATAAAGTTTTATGATATTATCAATCAAATCTGATTGCAAACCCACTTCGGTGTAAATAATTCTCACGAGTGTAACTATTTGTTTAAGGTGGAGGAGGTTGATGATGGGGCTACAAGAATTCATTCGCCATTAGTTTCCCAGCACACTGGGGTGTGGGCGTCGGGGGTGTGGCGCGGGGCGTTGGGGTCCCCGTGCCGCCCCCCGGCGACCTACTCGCCACTATCACCATGTTCGAACAGCAGATCAAGGCAGAGCCAATGAGGTATGTATTGTTTTCTTCACGGCTAAGGTTTTTCAAAACTTCCATTATATTAATAATGTTATAAGTGCGAAAGTTTGTATATTTGTTTGTTTGTTACTCCTTCACGCCAAAACTGCTGAACCGATTTTAATTAAATTTGGCACACACATAGACGTAACTTGAATTAAAAATAGGATAGTTTTTATCCCAAAAATGTTCCTGTGGGACCAGTAACTCGCAATGCCGCGGGCCACGGCTAGATTGACCATAAATTATGCAAATTTCCTTATGTCTTTTGTCAGAGGTGTGAATTTTGCCCTTCTGAGTAATTAAATATTTGTATCCAAACTATCTGAATCTATGAATTTCGTACCGCCTGATATATTTTTTTATAATATGAGCTGGCAAACAAGCGAACGAGCCACCTGGTGGTAGGTTGGCGCCATTCCCCATAGTCTACCGACGTGTTGCTGACTATTGTAAAAGACTAATATGCGTCTTGAACAGTTCTATATTATAATTTTCAGCGATAATAGTCATTTCGAAGCCTTTTGAAGGCGAAAGCCTTTCTCCAGTTTAGCATCTTTCAGCATATTTGGTGATTTATTTTTATGTATACTGATGAGATGAACATTTTGTTGCAGCTTTTACAGTCATCCGCATGTGAACACTTGTACCCCAACAATAGTCAGATCAGATTCAAACCATGCACTCAGTATGAACCAACATCACCCTCAGGAAGACTCTAAAGACAGTCTCATAATACAGCAACAGGTTCATCAACAGGAGCTGCTTGAACAGCACCAACAGGATTTACATGATGATGATGATGTGGATAATGTAAGCTTTTTTATAGCAATAGACAAACAAGCGAACGAACATTGTGATGATAAGGAAACCATGTCATCATAGGCACTAAACTTTTTGCATTGCCAACCTCTCTAATTGGAACTCTTCAACTGCGAGCATTGATGTTATGGTGACAGGAATTGGCACCAATCATAGCAATTTATTGTCTCTTCTTCATAGTCTGTACTTATAGCTACTAGAAATACCTGCAGTGTTCTGGCCTGGCAAGGAGGCAACATTAGGAGCCCGCATAGGTTACGTGGGTATGGTTACCAACAGGACCATTGGTGATAGAGTGCTGTGCAGCAACTTGCCTGGGTAGGGATTTACCGCCCTACCTATTTCTGCCGCCATAATGACAGCGTCATCCTGCAGTTCGAAGGGTACGGTAGCCGTTAAAGTTATCCAACAGGCCTAACATCCCGGCCTCCCGACAGGGACTCATCTATATCACTTATGGTGCTATGGTTGTGTATCTGTCTTGTCGTCTGTTTTAGATAGAAGACCCAGACCAAAACGGAGGATACAGATGCGGAGATACTCCCTACTGATTCACCAGCTTTCTTTTACACAAGAACTGCTTTCTATTACAAAATATACTTACTAATAATATACCCTAATACTAATATACTCTAGAACTAGTTCTCAAATTACCTTGAAAACTATTTAAATTTTAACTTATTAAATTGTTTACAGTTGAGCTTCAAAGGGATGGATGACGAAGGAGTGGAAATGGATATGGACGGCAGACAGTGTTCTCAGGTAAGTTTTTTTTATTAATAGACTTTTAAAAGCTGCATACAATGTCCTATTTTGTTATTATCGGGGAATTGTTGCTACTGCTATGTATTTTGCTATTGGTCTTTTCCTTATAAGATTGACTGTACATTTCTTACTAGTCCGCTATTGACTGTAAGGGATAATTGATGAATGTCACCCTTTGTGCTGGTTTTAGTCGACTCCAGGGATGTGTATGACTTTTTTGTTTGTTAGCGCTTACTCGATCAACAACGATTTATGATTTGGAAGGTGAATGGCACCACCTTTTCTTTTATCAAGATCTGTGGAGTTACCCTTGAAATTGAATCTCGATTTCATGCAAATTTGAAATGGAAATCGGATTTGTAACAGTGTGTACTCTTGAACACAATACTATGTTATTATTTAGTTCCAAATTACTCGACCAATATATATGTATAATCATGATAGTGACATAAAACTTCCTTTCTATGAGAATTACCATGTTACAGTTTTAGCCACCAGTTTTTTTTATTCATCAAATATTATTTTAACATTATACCAACTGTATCTCTAGCAAGCTCCTGCATATTAATCATTCGAACACCACTTTTGAGCCATAATTTAATGAACATCTTCCTCTATCTCCAGCAAGGATCTGAGCATTCAGTACAGTGTCCTTTGTCTTAGGCTATTGGGCGAACTTGAATTATCCTTCTTTAGTCCAAGTGATATTTTAGCTAGGAACAGGCAGACCACTATTTCTAGCTCAAATCATGAACCTTCCGGCCACCAACCTCTTTTCCATTTTTGGCGACCTCCTCTAGTGACAATCCACTTTCCTTTTTTTGTAATTGTCATTTTTTAATAGCCAGTGTTATTGTAATTGATGTAGGTAATCCGTGAGGGCTTAAGGATAATAACACTACAAAGTACAAAATGGTACAAATCCGATTCCAATTTCCATGAATTTGAGACTACACTTGGTATATCAGTAGGGTACTGATCTGGTTTATACGTTCTAATAATGCACAAAATTTATTAAGGTACGTTGGTGACTTGTCGTCGTTGTAGGATTTGAAAAAAATCGAATCGCGTGGTAATGAAATTGGAACTATTCTGTTGAAGGGACTTAAATTTTTATACAAGACCATGAGGAGTTGTTGTCGACATCAGAAGTACGACCGACGACGTCGTGACGAGCCGTCTCCTACTGGGGGTGATTTAGTATTTTAGGTTATTGGATTATTTCACTCGTGCTGTCAAGTCATAATTGTTGAGTAGGTAGCATTTTTGGTATTTTGCCCTGATAGCCATAACCGCCTTCGCGCGGAACGGGCGTCCCGTGTTAACGAGTATGGTAGCCGGTAGACTTGCACAAGTGATGTCTATGGTGTCTATTGATTACGGTTGTCTCCTATCGTTAGGAGATATAGAAGAGAACTTGCTTGTTCTATCACATGAAAAATTAAGTGTGTCCAATTTTAGCTTTAAACCAGACTGGTTTTGTATATTTTGTCATGTAGTTCAATTACCTGTGGTCTAGCGGTTCAGTTGTTGGACTTGACTGCATGAGGTCCCGGGTTCGAATCCCGGGTCGGGCAACAAAAAG
>DVZK01000572.1:0-11516 GCA_018236665.1 Calephelis perditalis | reverse complement strand
TCCCACCGTCTTGATTGTCGACCTTTGCTCCTTTTCCCATCCCTCGGTACCATTCACATATTGTTTTTGTCCATTTCCCATTTCTATCTCTTAACATATGACCTGCCCATTTCCATTTCAATTTCTTACATATTTTTCCTGCATCTTTAAATTTAGTTAGTTAGTTAGTTAACTAACTAACAATCTAATGTTATTAGCACGTATATATTTCGACAATATTAAAATAAATGGAGTATTGGTATTACAAAGGAGGCTTTTAAAATTAATAGGGCGCAGAATTTCTGTTGGAAGAACATCATACAAAGATATCTGGTATTTGTTACAGGAAAAAATATATGATCTACAGATCTATCATCTAACCTACATTTACAAAAGGGAATGGTCTTTTCCATCTATTTTTTCTAAGGTGAACAGGAGTGCATGCATGGTTCAGGCGAAGGCGACATAAAACTTGTTTTTTTCTGATTTAGACACCTTCCATAAATTTGACCAAGCAGATTTTAATGTTAAAGAGGCCAGAGCATTGAAATCAGATGGAAAGATTATATAATGATCTGTGATCCCAATTTGAGTCGCCTGTTTAGCACAGGAATCCACTGTCTCATTGCCAGCAATACCACAATGGATAGGTATCCAAGCTACAACTATTTTTATATTTTTCAGGTGGCAGATATACAGCGTTGTATATCTCTCTTTTTTTTCTCTAATTTGATTTTATACTTGGTGCGGAAAGGATTAGCTAGTACTATTTTTAGAAAGTTCAAACAGTACTTTATAGCTTCTAGGAGAGCTACTGCTTCACCTGTGAAGACTGAAGTCTGAGGAGGACATTTGTAGCTCAGTATTACTTTGAATTTTGGAACCCACACAGCTGCCCCAACTTCACCATTAGGAGAAAGTTTGGAAGCATCCGTGTATATTGTAATCCAATCAGGCCATCTTTGTGAAAGAATTTCTTGAAATTCAAAGTCAGCAGAGATGAAGAGTTCTTTGATATGCCTAGACTGCGAGCTATATCTGGTTTAAAGATGAGGGAGTTATAATAAATGTGAAACAAGGGAAAACTAGTGTAATTTAATATGGGGAATGGAAGACTAATGTTTTATCATGGCTTTTTAGTAAAAAAGGGAGTGAGTCAATGTTATTCAGGTCATAATATGACAGAAGTTGGTTTTATTTTTGAAGGAAGAGATGAGAGGATAACCCAATAACTCTTCCAAAAAACCTATCCGATAGATACTGTCTTCTTAAACGTAATGGAACTTCTACACTTTCCACTTTTATTTTTAAATTATGGTTGAACTCTTCATTACTCCAATTATGATTCGTAAGCATTGCGATAGCAATTTATCTCATTTGACAATACCTTGTTTATTGTGAGGGTCCAGAAGAAAGCTACCATAGTCAAAATGGCTGCGTATTTACTTTTTTCTGCTACCTGATTAAAATGAGGGGATGCTGTAAGTCTTGAGTATAATATAATGCCCAAAAATTTTATCTGATTGCTAGTGTAGGAATTATGTCAAAGCCATATCTTAGCTCAGCAGCTGGGACTATACGTTTTTTTGGTGAAGACAACAGTACGGCAATTGGGAACTGACAGTGAAAGGCCATGATTACTGAGCCAATCCTTAAGATAACTAAGAGCTGTGTTAAGATTGGAAGTTGCTGTATTAATATCTTTGTTAGAAGAGTATAAAACTATGTCATCGGCATATTGTAAAATTTGACAAAAATTATTAACGGAATGTTCCAAGTTGAAAGAGTACACACTATATAAGATTGGACATAGAACTGAATCGTGGGAGAGGCCCTTCCAAACCCTTCTACTTATGATGTTGCTATCACTGAATTTAATTAAGACGTCGCGATCCATAAGGTAACAAATAAAACGTGTCATTCTATCCGGAATACTCAGCTGTCAGAATTTATCCCTGAGTATGGGAAGCAGGGCATTAATCATAAGTAGAGCCCGCCACGGCCCCCACCAGAAATTCTTTTTTCTTAAATGAGATATTTATGTCTGTGATCAGGATACTTATACCGTCGAGGGTCAAAAGACCTTGCGGAAACCAAATTGAGAGTTGGGTAGCAGATTTTTTTCTTCCAAAACCCATTCTAATATTTTTTAATGACGGGGTCTACTTCATGTATTTACTTTAAAAGTTCATGTTTTTTATTGAGAAGGCTCTTCATATTCCAATGCCGTCTGGCCATTTTGAAGAGAGGAAATAAGGGATGTAGTTGATGGGCAACGTTAGGCGTCTTCGGTATCAATTAAGTCTTTATTTCAGTCATTACTCACTATTTACAAAGTCATGTCTGGGTCTTGAATAAAACGGTGGCTTTTTTACTCAAGCTCGTCTATTGAGATTTGGCGGCAGCGAGGAAATACACGATACACTAATTTCTTCATGATTAATTCATTTATGCACTTTTACAAAACAAAATTAATCTAATTCAAACCTAAATTAACCAATTCCACTCAATATAAACACGAAATTCAATAATTATGAAAAAATTACGACCATCTTCAACCATGATGGCTCCAAAACTCTCCCAGCCCTATTTGAGATTGGTATTTATGTCAAAACTGACGTTTACGTGACCTTGCGTTGGTCACTCAATGTCATGCTAACTCATAGATTTAGTATGTGCTAACTAATAGTTTTTTTTAAAGTACTAAGTCTCATTTCTTAAATCTTATTGATTATAATTATCTTCGTCTTTAACCCATTACCAATTACATTATTTTATTCATTCTTATTCACTTATGGAATCAGAATCAGAAACAATTTTTATCACGCAGACCATACAAGGCGTACTTCTGTGCGTCCACATTTTTATAAACTACCACAAGATCGGAATCACTGCCACTTCCATTCCACATTCCATTCCATTCCCTCACATTCCGTTTGCCTATTTGGCACTCTCTGTTCCTCGATTCGTCTATCCCTAACTCCGCAACTATCCTTTTACGTATTGACGAGGGCGGATCGGTAGGTACGCAACGTCTCCAGGGAATGCCCTAGCCCGCTCTGCAGTACTTTTCGGCCAGAATTGCAGTCCGAGTCCGATTTAGGGGTTAAACAACCGTTGAATAAATAAAACTGTACAATATTATTCAGTGATATAATATGGACACCCAAATCACGCGAGCTACTCGTATAAGCCGATTTGTTTTGCCTTCAATATTGTTAGTTGGTTTCCTCTCCAATTAAGTACCATAAGCTTCTTAGGTTTGACTATTAAAGAATGGTGGTGTGATGGATATTGGTGGTACTTTATGTCTTAGTCTTTAGGATCAAAATTTTATTTTCGAACGAGGCTGTATGAGATGAAATATGCTAGCATAAAAATTTTAGAGCCTTAGTCTATGGTCTATGCTTTGTCGGCGCGTCACCGCGTCACTCGCATTTACGCAAATCCGCCATTTTGTACGTAGCTGGCGGTGTTTCAGGGTTTGCTTTCCCGGTTATGTGTTTACGGCATCGAAAGGACTGAAAAACTTTGTTACATTTGCTCTAACTGTGGCAGTAAGCTAAAAAAACATTACAGTGTAATACCTAGACTACTGTACTTAGTGATATCGTGATTTGTGTGTGCCCTGTAATTGGAGCGCGTGGCTGGTTATTCTTTGTTGTTGGATTCTACTTATTTAACGGTAAGTACCCTTTAAACTTGCTAAAAACTGATATTTACGAATACTGAAAGCATTGCATGTTCACTTTTGTCAGTAAACATAACTTCTAAGCCGTAATTTGTAGTAAGATGTTAGCGTCACTGATGTGATCGGTGATGTGAATTGTGAATGCGCCGCGGCGGCGGAATCTCTGCTTGGGTCTTCAGTGAAGTATGTGCATAGTTTTATCGATGTCACGAATGTTCAGGGTCACTAAGAATCTTTACTTCGCATGACTGCTTTCCAGAAATTACTTTGAAAAAGGTTTGGTCCATGCGGTTTTCTAGTGAAGGTGGGACGCTGACCTACTTGTGATAGAAAGTTTACCCCAATATCTAACAAAGAAGTTTTGTAATAAACTTAGTTAATATTTAAACTTGTATCTCAAACAAATGTTATTTACCTCTAGATCAAATTACTGTTCTAGTTTATCTTTTACTTGTCGTTATCTTTATTACTATCAGATACCCATATTGCTGCATTTCTGTTGAAAATAAGCTTGCTTTTTATTTTGTTGGCAGGCAACATCTAGTGATATGCAGAAAAACTGAGAATAGATCCATTTTTTCTTTTGCATTTCGCTTGGTTGTGCTAGTGTCATCTTTGCTCATAATACACAAAATGCCTAAATTACAAACGCTTTAACGTGGTTTGCTGCCATTTCACTTTCCTATTTCATGCGTTTGTAGTTTTTAGGATTAGTACTGTTTCTATTAATTTGAATTGCAGAATGTTTGTTTAGAAGTTTCCTAAGCATTCTTAGTCACTTACACCTAGAAATGTAACACTAAATAATCTTCTAAACAAAAATTTCAACTCAATTGTAACAGGAAAAAGACAATGGTTAAAGTATAAAACAATAAAAACAGCAAATCTTGTTTTTTTATCACCCTACTAATCTTGTTTTAAAGTTTTCACTAAAACAGTTACTATTCTATTACATTTATATTCAACAGTAAGTATCAATATTTTATTAAAATATTTATTTATAAAACTAAAGGCAGAGACTATCATTGTTATCACAAAACTTCCAGATATATACCTACTTGCCAAGAAACTTGTTTGTATTTCTGAATTCTGAGTCTTGTATGTCAGTTTACTTTGATTATATATTTATTATGTTTTTTAAAAAGCCATATTATAATAATTAGGTACTTAAAAAATGAGAAGACTCAAAATTATTAATTAACAAATTTTGTCATAGCTAAAACCCATATTAAGGCGGAGCACAATTATCTACTACCTATATACATTTGTAAAACCTATTACCTCTACCAGTATTTCCAAATTGATATGACTGTGCTACCTATAAAAAGATAGTGTGCATGCTATTTAAATGCAGATAGTTTTTTATTTATAATACTGATTACTAACCATCAAGGGTGCTCCCATGAAAAATTAAAGCATTATTATTTCCATGTTGCTAAATATCCACTTATGTATGCAACTTTATGCCATATGTCTTCAGGTTGTCTTTCTCCGATGACCATAAGTATTATTTTAAGAGTTTATGGAAACCCCCCAGATGACCTACTTGCAAGTTTATTCTTTTGTTGTGAACATTGCTAACAGTGCTTATATTATTATGATTATGTACATATAGATACTTGCTCGTAGTAGTCCTAATTCGGTTCATGTTTAAGTCCAAAATACTTGTGTGGAAAACATGCAGAAAGTAAATTACATATTTGAAATATACAAATGTAGTAAATCAAAAAGGATAACACATTCCTTATGTTGAACAATCTACCATATAAATATCAAATATATAGCATAAATATATCACATCAAAATTGAGAACCTCCTCCTTTTTGGTTCTTATTTTGTTGAAAACACATTCTGCATAGTAGTCAGGTTTCGACAATTTTTTACCTAAGATGAAACCATGGTGTATAAAATAGTTGACAGTTGGTTTAGAACTTTTTGAGTTATACTTAAAACTACACACTTAATTATTTATTTAGATGGCATAATATTGAAATTAAAGTTGGTTTTGTTTAGTTTTATTGTGTTCAACTTATTATTTATACAGACCAGTAAAAATGAGTCTTCTGGTTCTGAGCATATAACTGTGCTTTTTTCTACAGGAATTTTTGTTTTTAGAAAGAATACTATTTTTTATTTATATAGTAAGACAGCCTACATGCACACGGCCATCCTAATGGTAAGAGACAGATATCACACAATCTATAGACATTAGCTGTCTTATTTATAAACACGGACTAAAGTATGCTAAAGTATAAACTAGTATTATAGTTTTTATTACAATGGGATACAGACTATAATATCAACTTCACTTTACTCCTCCCTCAGTCTCTGTTTTTTTTAAAGGCAGTAGGTGTTATATGTGTGTCGGTGTTCTGTGGCTAGGGTGATAAACCTAACTTGTAATTTGACAGACTACCCTAACCTTTGTACTGGAACACAACAATATCAAACAAGGTCCATATTTATAATTATTAAGTCATTTTGTATGTCTAAAAGATCACCATTAAATTTACAAAAACCCAATTACATTTTGCTAAGTATAAGGTTTAAATAAACAATCAGTAGGTATTAGACTGGTAGTTTCAAACTAAATGTCAAACATTGTTTCTCGTGTCCCCTTAGAAAAGTTAAATTAGAACCGAGTTCCCGCTCAACTTAGTTTGAATTGGGTAAAAGTTTGAATGGAATTCATTTAAAAGTTTTCCTTTCATTATTTACCTATTTAGCTCATGTATTTGATTCCATTTGTTCAATTTTCTTTTGTTAATTTGTGGTTTTTGTAGAACTTGAAAATTACTATACCTTTGTTACACACTGATGCATTTGGCTCTGGCCACATAATGCACAGACCAAAATCTCTCTGCTTACCAAATACCAGTTTAGTAGTAAGTAATACAAAATGTAAAGGCATTTTATCAATTCAAACTTTATCATTCATAACTGTAAATCTTTTTTTATATAATCAACAGTTTAGCTGTTGTTTGTCAACATTTCAGATATTTTACAAGGGATTGGAAAGAAACAAGGTGACTGATAATTTAAAAGGAACAAATGGACATTGCATTTCAGCATCAGAGGTCTTAATGGGTTGGCATTGCTAAGCAGAGAGCGGATGCAAAGTTTGCTTTAGTTGGTTTCTTGAAAACTACCTAAAAAGTTTGCTAAGACATAAGTATCCCTGAACAATATCCCTAAATTGAATCTAACCCACGAGTAAATTACAGTCAAACCTGGATAAGTGAGAGTTCAAGGGAGCACAATCTCATTCTCGCTTATAGAGGTTTCCCACTAACCCGAGTTTCTCTCTAATGCAGGTACATGGGTAGCGTTTCTCGCTTATAGAGGTCACATTAAGTATAAATATAGTAAATAATTACTATTGACTGAGTAAATCCGACTTACAGTACAGTACACAAGCACACATGTCCATTTGAAAAGAATGCATTAAAATGACAATGTTATTTAGTTTCACGAAATAGAATAGGTACAATATTGACGAGAAAACAATACAAAACAAAGGTAGAAAGTTTCACGACGAGTCATAAAATAGCAGATGTTAAATTTGTAATTTGTTTTGTCATATATTCCTCCTGAATAATATAAATAAATAAAACTCGACTGCCGCTTATAGAGGTCTAGATAAGTAGCAGTCTCACTTATGGAGAATTCCATCCATCCATCCATCCATGCAGGAGAATTGACTCTCTCTTGCAGAGGTTTCTGTTTTTCGCTAATAGAGGTTTTGGGAGCTTAAAATGATGGGTCCTGGCTATTACTCTCACTTATAGAGTTTTCTCACTTATCCATTTCTCACTTACCCAGGTTTGACTATGCTTGTGTTACTGGTGTTACTCAACTCTTCTAATACATAGAAATACTTAAACAGATATTTTTTTATAATATTGAAAGGCAAACAAGCAGACAGATTTCCTGGTGGTAAGAAATTATCAGAATAAATTACATAAACATCAGACCCGGAAATGCTGACATCTGAATACCTATTCATCACACAAATTCTTGCCCCCTTTGGTCTTGAACCGGAACTTCGTGGTTGGTTAGTGGAATGAGGCGTGTACATTTTCCCATTAAAGAATGGTGGTTTACTGCCCACTTACACTCTCAACCAGAACAGAATTTAGACTTTTACCCCTCCTATGGGAACCCCTTTGGAAAGTGGGTTAAACAGTGTCCTATATCATTCCTCAGACCATAAATTACTTAACAACCAAATTTCTTTACAATCAGTTCTGTACCTTCGGAGTGAATCTCTGGGATACAGAGGGACAAAAATTCTAAAAATGCAAAAATTGTGTACTGTACCTTTTTAGTCTCTTTCAGCTACTTTTTTTTCTAATATCTTCATCGTACAGAAATCACTCGTCTGAAGTTTTATTTTAAGTGTAGATATAGATTGTATACATAATCATCATCAGCTGGAGGACGTACACTGCTAGACATAGGCCTCCACCAAAGAGTGCTACATGTCATGGTCACCAGACAATTGTATACATTGTGTATTACATTATTCTACTACTCCAATATGTGTAACGGTAATGGAGCCCATGTTGCTATATTATGTGCAGTCACTTCAATTGGTATATCGATGAAATGGTGGAAATCAGAAAAAGTCTTGTGAAGTTTATATTTTTAGGGGTAGTACAGGAAGCGTCTAAAACTAAAAGTACAAATTGGTCACTTAATCATACAAACGTAAACGCATCAGATATTGATAGTGTCTCACATGACTAATGTGTCTCCAACGGTGGAAATGAGTTCGCCGTAATGAGTACTGAACACAGGTGACTTGTTATTTGAAAGTTTTTAACCTTCCTAGTCGGGCACTTTACTTGCAAAATTAGTTTAAAAGTTTTGATGCTAAAAATTGTCGACAACTTATACCCTACACTTATGTCTTTTTATGTACATTAGATATATAAATAATAGAGATGTTTAACTATGGTACGAGGTATCTCCCCATGTCATAACCTGACGCGCCCGAATATCTACCCCAATCACCTCTTGGGCTTCCCTACTATTAATTGTAATGGACTGTACTGTTAAATAATCGTCTTTACCAATTTTCAAATTCTCTTATTTTTGAACCTCCGTGTCACTACGGCCGTTCACTTCGGACAAATATTGAGCGCAGCAAATTCACACAACTCTATGTACCTACCACATACGTCAATAATTTTCCATACGAAATTCCTGTGAATTTGCTATTGGCAAAATTCATTTTAAATTTTCGAGAGGCAGTCTACGAGAGTCGCCGACACGCTGTCCCTCTTTTCAATAGGAGCGCCTCGGGATTCAACGCCTTGTCTATTCCTGCCGCCATAATGAGAGCGTTTTGTTCCTGTTCAGAGGGTAGGGTTTCCGGTAAACTTGCGCAATCGGTGAAGCATCCCGGCATCATCATAAAGCACACCTATAACATCCGTAGTATCTAGACCACGGCTGCCTCTTACCAGCAGGAAAAGCCTTTGTTTGCTGTCTTGTTTCATTAAAAAAAATAAACCGACTCTCGCCGCTACAAGGTAGATAACGAAGTAGTTACAATGTCTTTTTACCACCAATCACCTAAAAGATGCAGTAAGCGCATGTGAAACTGCTGTTATCGCCAGTGTCACAAGTACCAAAAGAATTCACAGATAAATCTTATCATTACACGTCTTCTTCGTTACGTCGTACTTAGTTGTAAAACTTCGATATCAAAACACATTTTGTACATTGTTGTTTTATTACGCGATAATTTTTATTGCCTGATACCTGGTGTTCACTTGACGAACCGCTTTTTGATTGGGTGTGGTCGTATGGATTACTGGACTATTTCCGCGGTTGCACTTGCGCGCAAAACGTTTTCCAATTAAAAAAAACTGATTTGATTTGATCGAGTATTTTTGTTTTTTTTTAAAGCCGTAATTTTGTTTGTAAAATGATTTTCATGAAACGGTATTCTGGTACAAGTAGCGAGTCTCGGAAGGAGCAAGCTTATTTTTTTTATTACCAATATCGTGACCGTGACTAGGTGATAGTCTTGTGATGACTCTCAGAAAATGGTACCAGTCTAACCATTTCTGGCTCCATATGGCAAAGTACGCGCCATTATTAATGTTGGTGTTACATTAAAAAATAAAAGTTGCATAAAAATCGCTTCAGTTTGTTATTTCGTAAGTTTTATTTCTACATAATATCAATTGTGCAAATATGTGTATCTGTGTTGAAGCGCAATGCGACTAAGTTCTGACATCAGCATATAGACGTGCTAGATAGGTCGAGGCAAGCTTCGTCTTTGTTTACGACACATTATATATCTACATCGTACACGCGTGTACATATACGCTTATGTAACTCGTTGATATGTACGTCGTTTTCAATGAACGATTTATATCTTGAATAGAGGGGAGTTGAAACTTGATTTGTGACACTAAGAATTTTTACTTACGCCTTCAGCAGTTTACTTGTCGTTTTTCTACTAAATAATTATGTTGAAGAATTGAAGAGAAAACTTTGTGCTTCTTTTTGCAAAAAATATTCTAACAGAAGATTTTAATATTTGACAGTTTTTAAATATTTATATCTTAAAAAATAAAGAAATCTAGATATTGTTTTAAATGTATAATAATGCAGTAGAAACATTATTTTTTTAAAGATTTATCAAGACACGTATAGTAAGATGACAATCACATGTTGCACATGTCTTGTTTATGGTTAAATTACGAAGAGAAATTATTTTTCTATGGTTTAACTCAGTTTGATTTATTACAACTAGGCAATTATTAATAATTTATATTAGTAATGGAAAAATACTATTTCAAGTAAAAACTGATTGGGATTTAATTATTGATGGGATTGATCCAAAAATAACCTTTAGACCCTGACTTTTATAATCTCTTGTTTTTTCGCTAGAACTTTTGGCTAATCCACATCATTGTTTACTATTGGACTACCCATTAAGAATACCAAAGGCCGGGCGAAAAGAGGGAGAAAAAGTAGGACAGCCGATTCTATTATCCGATGTTCTATTGTAAAGAATAATCGTCATTACCATACACTAGGATGACGATGGTGGCCGTTCTGTTGTATCGTTTTAAAATATCGTTTCAGTTAAATGATGTACTCAAATTTGTACATCATTTAACTGAAACGATATTTTTATCCTTTATGACGTTATGAATCTCACATCCGCCATTACCAGCTATGGTCGGACACCACATGGCGATTGCGTCATCCTGAATCGGACCGCGTGGAATAATTAAATATGCATCTTTGTCGCCACTGCCTCAAAATGTTATACATATTTTATGTAGGTAGTCTGATTCTGTGAGTTTATACTGCATCCGTTCACACACTGTACTACATAGATAGGTTCGATAGGTCCGTTCATACATGATAGGGTTTTTTTAAAAGAAAAAGGAGAGTGAATTGGATATTAATATAGAATTGTAAGCGATCTGTAGGCCTAGCATGACATTATCGTGTTTTTAAAATCTGTGTCATTCAGCATAAAGAAAAATTGATCGCATTGTATGCACTTGCAAAAGCGCAAACTGTGCCGAGTGTCTTTACTCTTCAATTAATATTTTTAAATTTATGTATACGCCCTCAAAGTTTGACTTTACGCTTTTAGAAAATTTATAGAAGGCGTTACTTTGCGGAAATCCATACTTAAATACAATTTTTTTTTCAATTTGCAATTTCCTGCTAAAAAATGTATATTTATTATGGCGAGACAAAACAGGCAAAAAAGTGCGCTATGATGAATTGGATTTACCGGAAGCTAAAACTCCCAAATATATACAGCTCCACACACACCACTAAACTGTTTTATTAGCACCAACAACAC
>DVZK01000571.1:0-11534 GCA_018236665.1 Calephelis perditalis | reverse complement strand
CAGACCCGGAAATGCAGACATCTAAATGTTCATCACACAAATGCCTGCCCCCGTCGGGAATCGAACCCGAGCCTCGCCATTCGTCGACGCAGTTAGGCGAGTACGCTAGCCACTCGACCAACGAGGCGGTCAATAATGGTTCGTTCCGTTACAATTTATTAAAACATTACTCTTTTGAGAGATTTTGTTGAAGAATTAACAATTCGTCCCTGGTATGTATTCTTTCATTCCTGGGTGCGTACCGCGACGTCACAAATCCAATTTTTTTAATACTATGTAATAAAATTTCTTCCTACATTTAGGGACAAAAGGAATTTCCATTACAAATTTTCCCCCCTTTGTGTTTCAACTCCTGGTTGACAACGAAATCAATTTTTATTCATGTGATTCTTCTTGGTTCCCCTTTAATTTTTATTATGTCTTTCAATTATATGTCTTGAAGTAAACAGTCATTAAAAACTAAGTGGTTTTTCTCTTTCTTTGTTTGATATTATTTTTATGATTCAGACTATTTGTATTTTTATGTTTCCGATCTGTCTTTGGTACTATACTCTCTGACTAGCTTGTAAGGAACTTGGCATAAAGATATGTATTTATGTATATTTCCAGTACCACATTTCAAATGCAGCTAGTTTCTCCCATTTATTTAACTATGATCTTATATTTGTTTTTACACTCTTGCGTATTTTTGATTACGCCCTTTTTTTCTTACACTCACTAAATCCGACTGTTTTGTTTACCTTACGTTAAACAAAACAAAGCAAATCTAAGAAAATCTAAAATAGTATTTAGTTTGGTTTATTTTATGTGTTATGTAACGTAAAACTATACTCAGCAATAACAGACGGGGCTGCATGTAATTGTGCTGTCGTGTCTTTTCTTTTTAATAAAAAAATATCAAAATTATATAACTTTTGTTTTAAAAAACTGGTGGATTAGACATTTGCAATGTTGCAGACTTTAGATTATATACTTCTTATCGTCGGTGCTTGGTGAAATTCCATTGTCGATGCAATTTATTTAGAAACACTTGTACTTTCCAATAAATAAAATATTCAGCAATGACATTTAATAGAAATTCATTGTTGATGTTTTCACAAAATACTCGTATATATACTGTTCGATATATTTTTAACAAGATGTTCGCAAACGCAAGATGAGCATTCTCAAGGTCATTTTAACTAATGTTCATATAATAGGATTTGACATAACTCTTTAGTCGTCAGTCACATTGTTTTAGTACAAATTTAATTTATCATTGTCACAATTCTGTATTAAAAATTCTACTACTGATTAAAAGTTAATTGACGATTCTGAGTGTGGCCGTTAGTGTAAAAGTAAAATGTTACCTATTCCTACAATTAAGAAAAAATACTTTTAGTAAAATACTGTTTTATTCAATTCATAACAATTTTAATTAAAAATGCCGTTTAGTGTTTTTGGTAACAATTTTTTGAAATATTAAAAAATTTGTTTAGATGTTGTTTTAATAGAGTTGGGCTTGAGGTTCCGGGTGCGAACCCCGAGTCGAGCAACAAAAGTAAAGTAAGAAAATGTGTGTCAATATCAATTTTTTTATAAAATTAACGGTGCCCGCGACTGGATATGTGCCCGGTTGGTGATAGCCTTTCCACCTATCATATTGTGGGACTTAGTGACTTCAGCTAGTTACGCCTCTGCCCTACTCTTTGGGGATATGGGCGTTAATAACCGGCCATTCCAGCGAGCCGCTAATAGAGCGGCACGCTGGGATGGCCGGTTTGTCACATTACAATATTGACGTGAATGTCAATTTATTACGAAACAATATGTATAACCAAACCAGCTATTAGTTGGTTCCTTTTAATTGATTTTTCAATAGCATACACAGGAACTTTAATGTTACTAAGCTCTGCGATATATTTTCAAGTTTTTTTATTTTATTTTATTGCAGAAACTCTAAGACGGTGGTCACCAGTAGCTTTTATAGAAAGAGTTTGCGTCAAAGACTACAATTTGGGTAAACCTAACTGCAAATCGACTCAGGATTATATCGTAAGTTATTATTTTATTTATTTTTAAGTAGCAGCCCGTCCCAGTTTTGCACGTGTGGATAAACTTCTTTTTAGTTATCCATAATAGAAACATTACTTACAAATTACTCTATCTATTAAGAATACCGCATCAAAATCCGTAGCTTTCAAAATTCGGGTCGGCTAGTAATAAATACAATTTAAATTAGAATATTCAAGTTTTATATTAAATTGGTCCAGTTTTTTTTTTCATTCCAACAGCTTAATCGTATGTACCGAAAAAAAATAATACTTACTCACTCGTAAATTACTTTATATGTTAATTTTTAGAAATATATTATACTACTAATACATAGCTTGTAATAATGCTCTACATAAAAACTTGCTAAGTCTAATCGTAAGTTACATCATACTTTGGGTATATACGTTAGATAGATTCTTATTTTATTTTAGATCAAAAAAGGAGAAGCTATATTTATTCCTGTGTCTCCAATACATAACGATCCAGAGTACTATCCAAATCCAGAAAAAATCGATCCCGAAAGGTTTTCTCCGGCAAACAAGCATCAGATCAATCCAATGGCATACATGCCGTTTGGGGCGGGGCCCAGAAATTGCATTGGTTAGTTACCATATGTACCTTAGACGACCCCATCGCCTTTTAGGGGAATAATCTTGGAAATTTGACTCTCAGAGTATTCAATAAACGTAAGTCCTACAAAGCTCTACCTCTTTTTTTTTATAGAAGAGGAGGCAAACACGCAAGTGGGTCACCTGATGGAAAGTGATCACCTCCGCCCACGGATATCTGCAACACCAGGAGTATCACAGATGCGTTGCCGGCCATTAAGGAATGAGTACGCTCTTTTCTTGAAGGTCCCTAAGTCATAATTGTTTGGGAATACCGCCCTCGGTAACTAATTCCATAACGGTGATATACGGGGTAAAAAATATCTTCGGAATCACACAGTTATAGATCACCACGCATCGAGATGATGGGCATGATACCTTAAGTTCTGACGCGATGTCCGAAGGTGGAAATCAGCGGCTGGAATTAAACCAAACAACTCCTCAGAGCGTTCCCCACGATAGATGTGGTAGAGAACACTGAGTGACCCAACATCTCTACGCAATGCTAATGAATCAAGCCGATTGCCCGGTCATTGACAATTCGAGTTGCTCTATGTTGAATGCGGTCAAGTGGAAGGAGCTGGTACTTTGGAGCCCTTGCCCAGAGTTGAGAACAGTAATCCATTTGATATGTAATTAGATTAATGAAAATAAAATTCAATAACCAAACTTTTGCACATTATTCTTTACTATATTTTTAGGTGCTAGATTCGCATTTTGTGAAGTGAAAATCTTCCTGTATCAAATCCTGCAGCACATTGAAGTCAGTACCTCGCCCAGGACCTGCAAACCTCTACGTCTTCGTGCAGACAGATTCGCTCTAGCTCTTCAGGGTGGGAGCTGGTTACAGTTTAAGCTGCGTGATCGTACTAATGCTAAACAAATGAATAGTCAATAGCTTTGTTATCTTTTTACTGATTGAGATCGTTTTGACCACAAAATGCAAGGCAAGCAATCATAAATCGCTCCTGTTTGCTCCACCCTGGCGATAGCTTCAGGTCTTCCTCTACACAAAATTTAGTACTCTTCCAGCAAAATAAAATAGTGTATAATATGTGTCATTTTAAACTGTGTTGGCAATATAGAAACTGACTATGAGAAATGATGACAATAAAAAGCTTTGTACAGAAATTGTACGTTTTGAATATTTTTATACTTTAGCGGTCATTGTACTCAATTAAATAAGTACACCCTTCTATTTTGATGAAGTGTTATATTACATTGTTGATTTTTTTAAACTTTTTTACGATTCTATGTTTGTTTCATTTATTTTCACATTAATAAAAGTGGTTGCAAACTAAGCTTTGATGTTTATTTTTGAATTCTAATGGGCTAAGCTGTAGAGTTGAATCGGAAAATAATGAAACAATTTCTCTCTCATAAAATATCTTATGAGCTTTATTTCAATCTGCCCTATGCGTTTTTCAAAAGAAGAAAACTAAAATTTCATAAACTTATACCGCTTTAGTGAATTTTTGAATGACTGGGATTTATATTAAAATTCAGGAACCAAGTTAAGACGGTCTCAATTATTAGAATCATCAAATGATTTCAGGAGAAAAAAAGTAGAACAAATAAATAATTGTAAAAGGCCTAAATTTTATACAAAGACAATTATGTACATTAATGACAAAAGTAAATAAAAAGACAAACAAGTAAAGTCTTTTGCGGGCTGGAACCACTAGTCAAGAAATTTCTGTTGAACGAGTTATTTATTGCGTTGTATGTTCCAGCAAACGTACTAATCATGATATAGAATGCAAAATGTATTTCTTAAAACTTCAAATTTGAGGTCTTTACTATCTGTGGTGACTTTAAGATAAGGTTTATCCTTGATTCCACTGGTTCGTTCAAATCGCTTTTCTAGCGCAAAAAAAATATAATAAGTTTCCCAGTTTTTCTATATACTTACTGTCCAATTAGTATCTATTTTAAATTGACCAAATAAAAAGGTATTTAGGAGTTGGGAGGGAACCACTAGTGGCGGAGTGATTGACATGTCCTGAATATGAATGAAATGTCTACGTTTTGGAAAACTGTTTGGCCCATGCCCGATGCTCTTAGAGTTGGTGAGTGGAAGAGCAATGTCGAGCGCTCGTGTGAATTATTGCAACCTATGACAGCTGTTACTATTTAACTTAATGACGTAATGGACGCGGTCCGTCTGGCACATAATAGGAATAGCCCGGGACCCATTGACCTCTAAGTATATGGACATGAAATTCTTACGAAAAAGTTTGCCATTGGCTACTAAATATGGCTGATATTATAAGGCTGTCCAGACAAAGTAGAGTATTGACATCGATACATGAACTATTAGTGACGATTAATAGTTAAGTATAGGTAAATAGATCGCTTTTTGCTCCCGATTCCTACCAAGATTATGCTTGCTGAGTCCATGCTACTTTCAATCTTAGATTGTACTGACGCTAGCTATGAGTTGAGCAAATAAATAAACTCGAGTGTCTTTAAAATCTTTGTATTAGATTCACATTTTCATTGCGTAATTTCGTTCTAATTTCGAACTGCCATATCCTGTCTCTTCTGTACTCTGTTCTTTTTTAACCATACGCGTCTATTTATTTAAAGTTCTGTAACAATGAGGTAAAATTCCTCAGGTCCAGTGATAATTATACTCTTCAAGTTCTCTGTCGTAACACTTGTTACTACAGCCGATCTTTTACCTCGCAAGCAGTGAGGCTTTGGAATTCTCTACCCGTAGATATTAGGAGAGCTCCAAATATTAATATTTTCAAAAGTATATTAAAGCGGCACTTTCCACGTTCACTGTGATTAATAATTTTATTGCTTGCTCTAAATTCTAATACCTTTACTTAAAACAGGCTTCTGCTTTAGGATGATTTATTTTGTCTAGTATTAGATGCATTTTTATATTTTTAAGAGCACCATTACGCAATATTCCGCTATATCTTGTTTCATACTAGAGGGATGTCTGGAAGAGATCGCTGACTTGGCAATAAGGCCACCTTTGCGTATCTAATAATTTAAGTTTTATTTGATGTATTTGCAATTTCTCTGTGTTTGGTGCACTATAAAGAGTTATTGTATTGTATTACTTACTTAGTGCTACTCATTTGGTTTATAAATAGGGAAATGTAATGAAACAAATTCTTTCTTGAATATTTATTTGCTTTTCACAAGCATATTTTTTTACATTGTGGTGGGCAAATATATTTACTCTTTCTATAAGTTAACTCTTTATATTTATTACAAGATTCATTACCATTACAAAAAAACATCAAATTACATTCAAACCACTTTCTTTACTTTAAAGTGAGGACTTAAAAGAATTATTTTTACGCTAGACTGTGATTGACATTTGCAATAGCAATGATACATATTCATATCTTGTCCAAATGTTCTTTTTAGGAAACGTAAAATAATATATCGATAATTGTAATAGTATGTCACTATAAAATTGAACATTAAATATAGCGTTCTTGGTTTGTACTGACAGATACATGAATAAACGGAGTTGTAAAACAGGATATGTACACAGTTTTGGTATCATAACATCTGATTTGTAAGTTCGGGTAGTTATAGAAAATACTTGTGCCTAAAGTGCTCTCTCAAACAATTTATTATTTAATTAATTCTAGTGGTTTAGCTTCTATGTATTAAAGTGTTTAAGCATTATAAGCATCTTTTAAAACCTCTCCAAATATAAATTCTACTGTAAACTTCTTTATTCAGATAATATAATTTAATAATAATACAGTAGTGTTGTCTCAAAAAATGACTTCTAACTTACATGAAATAATGAATTCTTTTAATTCCCGGATGTCAAGTTTTGAGGATAAACTGGTTAAAGAGACTTCTACTGCTGCAGTTCCTGTACACTCGAATTTATCTTCGCTTTCACGTGAGTTCTCTGATTTTAAAGCATTTGTATGGAGAACATTATCACTATTTAAGTCACAGTTTGAATATCTCTCACTAGGCCAGGAATGACATGAAATGTACTTAAGAAGGAAGGTTCTACTTATTCATGGTATCCCAGAAAGTAATAATATACTGGATGTGACAAAGAATATTTTAACCATTAAAATGGGTCTTTCTGAGATTTCGGATTAAGTTATAATTCAATCTTGCTTCAGACTGGGACATAATACAAACCAAGTCCTATTTGAGTTAGATTTATAAACTTAGAAACTCGTAATCTGGTATGAGACAACAAAATATCCTTGAAGGGTTCTGGCATCACTATATCTGAGTTTCTAACAAAATCTAGACACAGTTTTTTTATGTTAGCAAGAAAACACTTTGGAATGCGTTCCTGTTGGACTTCAGAAGGAAAAAATATTGTTTTACTGCCAGATAAATCGCGCCGTAAGTTGGAAATGTACTCCGAGTTGCAAGAACTGATAAGCCAGTTTCCTATCACCAGGATATCATACCATCTGGTCATCACACAAAAAAAATCTGCAAAATCCGTGATATCGCAAGAAACCATTATTTCAAAAAATCCGAGGAAACAGCGACATCGGCAATAGCACGGTGTTGACAGCTGAAGTATTCTATACTTAGAGGTCAATGGAAGTTTCGCACTTTGGTTTCGCATCAGAAAAGTTTCCCGCTTGTCAACGTCATTGATTTTACTTTTTTGTCAAATATGGCATATCAAAAGTCAGTTTTCATATTATGGGTTATTCTTGAAAGTCAAAATAAAAAATGACATAGGTACCAGTTCTTCGGAATCTTATGTTTGTTGTTTGTTTTAAATTTTGTTGACCAACAAATTGAAATAATATTGATATATTTTGTTGCACTAAGACCGAATTTAAAAGGGATGCATTTTATATTATATGTAACAGAATTCAAATTTTATCTTCATGATCCTATATTGTTATTATTAACTTTTAAGTATTTTTAATCTCAAAATTGATATTTTATAGTTATTTTGTTGAATTGCAATTAATTAGTTACAAGTATGAATAGTTGTTATATTTTTAGAAAATTTAGTTCTTAATTAACTTAAACACTGGAGGTATCTATCTAACAATTAACTGAAATCAATCATTTTATTTTTATAAATCAATTGCAACGACTACTGAACCACTAACAAAGTAACATTAAATAAAATGAATCTTATTATGTAATCAGAGAAAAATACAAGTACCTACCTAAGTAAAATCGAGTCCTACAATAGGTATTTTTATTTTAGCACTTGCTCTGTGTTTGGGTTAAATTTCTATAAATTTAGAAGAAAAAAAAATCGCGCCAGACAGGATTAGATCTGTAACCTTTTGTCTCAAGCCGACGAATGCTCTAAACATTTGAGGTACTGAGGATTCAAGTCCCATGGCGAAATTTTTAATTCCTTTCTTACCCGTTAACGCGGGTAGTTATGTCCAATGAGGCTGATACACATAATCACCCCCTGTCCTGTCTAGGGTAAAAAAAATTCTTTCCTTAAAATTTAAAGCCTAAAATAGATTGGATATGTCATATGAGCTCCGACAGAGTTTCGAAACCTCATTACCTACTACGTGCTACACACACGCATAATCTAAAAATAATGTAGCGTATAGTTTCTTTAACTTGAAATACACGAGCTACGTTCAAAATTACCACCAGAAATCATATCCTTTAGGTATTATGGGCTACTATTAGATAATTTAAATCAGGTTTGCAACAAATTAGATATCTACTTATTAAATAATTTATTCGATATTCGACATTTATTAGTGTCTGAAAACTTTAATAGACAATTCTATACAACCGTTGTGGTTTAAAGTATCTATCAACAATTATTCATTTGACAACCTTTTACAGCGCATGTGCACAGACGCCACCAGGCGGAAAAGCCGGAATAATGCGAAACTTACTACAATGACATGCTGTCCTATCTGTACTTGTACATAAGTCTTTATAATTTGTAGGCAATAGTTTTATTTCAGTAATGTTTTATGTCATTTTAACATGGTCGGATAATGTGGTTGCCTGCATAACGCTTGCGTTTTGTTATTTTTGTTTTCATTTTGATTAATATTTCGGGTAGATTAATATTTAATCTAATTTTCTAAATTACAATTGATAGCTGTCTCAATATATTATGCCACTTATGTACCTATTAATATTGTCTGTTGTCGCTGTCACGTATGTATGCAGCCCAATGATGTAGCCTCATGTAAATAAGTCTATGTGCAGCCTACATATAAATTAATTAATTTAATATTTTTTGTTATATTTTTTTTAACATGTTCTGCCATTTTTCTTTGTTAATTTCATAGATGCTTTTCATAGATTAGTAGAATTTGTCATACCTGTTTTTTTTTTAATTTATGTGATGTTTATATGCTTTAGTTGTATTTGGTAACCTTTTTTATTGTTATTATATTTTATTACTTTTATGTTGTGAACCCTACTACTTCTAAATCTCAATCCCTTATCATTGGTAACCGTTTCTCTCGTGTAAATCTATCTAACATTATGATCTCTCCTTTAATTTATAATGGTGTTACTATACCTTATAATAAATTTGCTAAAAACCTTGGTCTGACTTTGAGTGAAGATTTTAGTTGGAGTGCACACGTTACATATAAATACCTAGAAATTTACATTCATGGAGTTCGGTAATTTGATGGGTTTTATACTCTGTTTTTAAAGGTGGTCGAGATGCACGATAGTGAAGGAATTGCATTAATTTAGTTTTGTTAACATTTTTGATATGT
Source organism: Calephelis perditalis (assembly GCA_018236665.1). NCBI lineage: Eukaryota > Metazoa > Arthropoda > Insecta > Lepidoptera > Riodinidae > Calephelis > Calephelis perditalis. The sequence goes on along the minus strand of DVZK01000571.1, from coordinate 2,197 downwards.
CAGAGTAGTCCAGACCATGGACTTAATTAACTTAAAAAAAACTTGGTGACATTTTCAATTAATGCTTTCCGAGGATTGGATAAAGCGCCTTTAGTAATTTTATGTACAAACTAATCTAACAGAATTACCTAAACTTGTTTTGTATTACCTGTTTTTGATGAAAGCGATTACTATAAAGTTAAAAATAGTTCAATAAGTGCGCTTTAAAATCACACACATTGTCTTATTCTGTGTTGTAATATGTAGGTGTTATAGACTTGCTTATGTACCTATCTGGACTATGTACATATGTCTATTTAGACCCAAACCATTACAGACTTAACAGTCGAAGATCCGAAGTTAGGTCGACCTACACCGAGCTGATAATAGGATGTAACCGGTTTTATAGCAAATTTAGCATATAAGAAAATATATAAAAAATGGGTTGCTTGAAAAAATCCAGGACTTTTTTTTTATTTTTTTTAAATATTTTTGGAGTTTACTACTTAATTAGTTTTACAAATTTAGTTTACTCCTATGGTTGTGGTCTGAAAATCGGCTTTCATAGACTTAGGGATTTCAATTTGCAAGAGTCCGTTTTTGGCGAATATTGCTTTTTTTTAATTACCACTATGTACAAATATGACATTCGAGTTAATTTTGTACAATAACGAAGGAGTTGTAATTTTTTTTCAAAAAAATTGTATGAAAGTTGTATGAAAAATCTTATCATCTTTTAAACGGTATTCAAAACCATTATATCTTTGCCGTTGGTTACAGTACTCATTGTTTGTGATTTTTGGCATACTAAAGATAACGGATTTTTTTAAAACCATCAAGATATTTTTATTTAATTTTACATATTATCAAACGAAATGATTTAGTTTTTGAGTTAAGGAAAAAAATGTTTACAACCCGAAACATAACATAGCATTACGACAATATGTGTATATGTGTGTGCATGTGTGTGTGTGCAACGCATAGTTTGGGGACAGTTTTTTGAGCGGACGCATGTATAGGGTCCCAAAGTATATATACGTAAAGTGTATGATTTGGAGACTGTTCCCATAGTTTCCCTTTTTAGTGAATGTATACTTTGGTTTGAAAGAGTGAACATGTCTTTATTTTGAAATTTTCATTAGACTGTAGATTTTCGTCTGTTTTTGGCTGACCTTGAATTTTATAATAATTATACTCGATAAAATAGGTATGGAACGTTTTGCATTCTATAAGAAAAAAATACAATGACCTATTTCTGCCATGATAATAATACTGTCATGTTTCAGTCCGAAGGGTAGTTAGTAGGTAGTAGGGTCCGAGTGATTGTTTGCTTTTTTTTTGTCGGAAAAGAAAAGTACGTCAGTGTATAAAGTAAACTTTCCCGGCTTAGAACTTATAGTTAGCAAGTATTCTGGCGTACCTTCTAAAAGTTCATTTTATGCACAACATTTTTAGCAGCCCCTTAAAAGAGGAGGTCAACAAATCGACTGTATATTTGTTATACAATTATACAGTCGATAGTCTGGATAATAATGAGCTTTTGATTTTTGACTTTTGGTTTTGATCATTATATTTTGGAAAAGTGATTCCGAGGTGGTCCTATATTAATTTTATTACGATCTGACGAGAAGCTGTCAACATTGATAACGGTGAAGTGAAGTGAAGTGAAAGTGAAGATGAAAGAAATATGCATTTGGCTATTAATAAAAGTTATGTATAACCATTTTGGGCACCAGCAAACTTTCGAAAAAAGGTAGTTCCCATCAATTTTAATTTCACAGAAATAGAAGAGGTACCGATAAAACTAAAGAGACAATAACATAGATATTATGTATCTAATCTTCAGATAATCTTTTATAAGCATTTTTGATCATCATTATTTTCATTTTTTTTGGGTAGATAAGTAATGCTTATCGCTATAATACTTAAATCATAATTTATGATAACAGGCAGTTATCTACGGTTTCGCTCACGTATTTCAATTATATAGCTCTCCAACGGTGTTCATTGAGGTTTGGAGATAAATTGTAGCTAAAAATACATACAGCCTTACTAATAAAAAAATGTCACACATATAGTAAGTCAACACTTTTTGTTTATGTTAATGTAAGGCAAACAAGCAGACGAATGTCCTGATGGCTAGAAATTCACGCCGCCTAGAGACACCAAAGGTGGTAATGGTGCGTTGCCAACCTGAGGTCAGGATGTTAGGCCTCGA
>DVZK01000570.1:0-11535 GCA_018236665.1 Calephelis perditalis | reverse complement strand
GATTTAGGGGATCTTTTAAACTAAGAGTTACTTAACTAGGGAATCCTTAGGTGTTAGTTGGTGAAAACGGGCATTACACCCATAGTACGAATGCATATTTTGTGCTTAGATTTATTTACTTTGTGCTTAGATTTATTTGTGTAATTTGATATTCGCAAATGTGTGAATAGGGAAATAAAGGTAATTTAAAAACATAAACCAGGGCTTCCCAAACAATGCGTCGCTACGCCCTGGGGCATTGTGGCACTGTCCTTGGAGCGTCGCTTGTTAATGCGACCGAGTTCCTAAGTTATCCAAGACTAGTAACCAGTTAATAGGCTTGTACCTACTTATTATATCCGGTAATGAGTCTTAAAGGCGTCACACTACAGAAATGTTTGGGAAGCCCTGGCATAAACTATGCTTTACCTCTCGATAGTGTAGAGCTACATCAAAGCCTTATATACTAAGAAATTTTACAATATGAAAAGTTTTAAATTTAAAATTTTTCATGTTACGGCATTATACAATTTTTCATTTTACAAATTTCGCAACAAAACGTTTCGAGCTCAATAAAAACGTCCGTAGATAAAATTTGTAAAGCTTTTGAACTTTTATTTCAATACGTCATAACCCTTTGACGCGCACTTTTCTAACTAAAAGTAAACGTGTCCGGAAGCTAGTGGAAGCGATTTGATTTCACGAATAGACTCACGTGTTTTCCTTTAATGTATGTTACAAGTTTTAATTTTCCCCTCGTGTTAATACGGATCTCCGATGTAAAATGGAACGGTTACGTGGCATCATAAAAGAAGCGAGTGCATGATAAAAACCTGTCCTGAGAGGGTGTTAGGGGAGGGTCGTTTCTAATTTCAATTGTATTTTAATGTTGAAAACTTCAATAATGGATTTCATGTTTAGTTTAAAGTTGTTATTTGTTATATATATTATCTAAATGTTTACTATTCATAAAATATTAATGTAATGTACTTGACGTCGATAAGTGTCCTGTATAAGAACCTTCGTCGAATAAATAAAATTTAAATTTGAATTTAGTAGTCCGATCTTACTCTTCTAATGTCCAATCTTTCCTTTGTGGCTCAAAAAAAATAACTTTACTTTCAATGGCTATCCAGCTTTAACCGTTACAGATAGGAAAAGGAGACAATTCACACATCAAATATGTTTCTTCATAAGTGTATTAAGTTAATACTATTAACATATAATTTATAACAATAATATTAAAGATGACTTGTGTAAAATAATTATTGCGCGATCCCTCCCAACTCATCAAAAAACCGTCCGATCTTAGCCGAACGCACCTTAGATAACTTATTTATTGGAGAAGGGTAAATAAAGACTATAGGCTATAATCATCACGTTATGCGTACGTATATAATCATCACATTATACCAAATAGGGGCGGAGCACTAATAAAGAACGTTTTAAAATCGGGGGTTTTTATTCCCATAGAGAGCTTCCGCTGCGTGCGCTGCGTATAAGTTTAAAAAATTGTATGTATGACAGAATTGTTCTCCTTTAAAAGTTTTTAAAATAATACATTATTTACGAAGGTATTTTCATAAATATGCTATGAATCCTTATCCAAATAAATACGCAATTCATCACAAGGTTATGAACCTTATACCTTTAAGGAAAGCTAGTTCAGTGTAACCTTAATATAACGTACATTAATATAATGAATTCCTCGATTTAACAAATTCTTCGTAATACCCTTGAATTATCCATAAGAGTCAATGTAAAATACCTCCTTACATTACGAACATTTTTGCAAACAACCTTTTTATAACGAATTTTAGACCAACTTAACCTCAACATAACAAACCTCAGTTCAACGAATAACTTGATATAACAGATATATAAGTAGTACGGGAGGACGGTTTCCGCAGCAGTCGTAGGTGGGCGTGGCCTTCTTCCCCCCACCCCCTTTACTGTCTCTTCCCCGAGGCTGTACCCCTCACCTATAGATCAAGTCATAATCATCGAAATCTTCGAGCTCGGTGACAACAAAACTAAAAAAAAAAAAGTTTGGACTTTTTTCCGAGTAATTGGGGGTCACTTAAATCGATTGCGCTGGTCCCCAAAGTCGTAGGATGAAGATTTCAACTACTTGTGTATTTATGCATTCGTAATAACAATGGGCAAACAAAAAAACTCAAAGGGTCGACAAAAGGGTCGTTAATCCTTAGTTCCAAAGGTTTTTTTGTCGGACCCCGACTGCAACTTCATTTTATTTACACATACTAGCATTAATTCCTGACTCCGTTTGAATATGAAAATAAACTCAGCAAAACTATTGGTATAGCTGTTACCTGTGACTTCGCTTACATATTGAAGTTTTTAAAATTGATTTAAACATCACAAGCTATTGCCGAAAATAAACATAGGTACCAAAACTTTATGTATTACTAGCTATTACCTGTGACTTCGCTTTCGCTTACATCTTGAAGTTTCTAAAATTGATTTTATCATTAGTAGCCGTTGCCTGTGGCTTCACTTACGTACTGAAGTTTTAAATTTTGGATATTTAAAAATAAATATAAAATTATCCTAACCTAACCTAACCGAATCCAATAATATAGGTACCTATGTTAATTGATTTAAGTGTGACTTTGGGACTGTGATATATTTAAGTGTAAGTTTAGTAGATTTTGCATTTTAGATGAATTATAAATAAACAAACACCGCCTTACTACCTTACTTATTCCTGTCACCATAACGTTCAATGCTTGCTGTTGACGTGTTCCGGTTGTGAGGGTCAGGTAGCCGGTAAACTTACTTTTGCTCGAGGCCTAACATCCCGAGGTTGGCAACGCACCATTACCATCTTTGGTGTCTCTAGACGCTGTGAATTTCATAACATCAGGAAATTACTTTTGCTCGAGACGTAACGTCCCGACCTCAGGTTGGCAACGCACCATTACCACCTTTGATGTCACTAGGCGCCGTGAATTTCTGAACATCAGGAAATCCGCCTGCTTGTTTGCCTTTCAATATCATGCAAATAAAAATAAATAATAATCACAGCATAACATTCAAACACAATCGGTAAAACCACATGCACGAACCTGCTAGCATAAAGCAGGATGTAACATTTTTTGTACAAGCTTTGTATTAGCTCAAACACCTGTCTCGCAAAAAAAGGGAACCTCTGTTAAGACCGCCCATATTGTCGAATATCCCAATCAATAATTGGTTTTAAAATATAGTACATAAAGCTCACTATTGACTGTGATATTTTGATTGATTTAAATAAACTTGATATGTACAAAAAACTATAGAACACACACGTGTGCACCAAAAAACTACTTCATGTTGGAACATGCTTCATATCAAAATGTGCGGGGGTAAAAATATTTTAGTATAAAAGGTACACTGTATTTTAATATGGCTTATTTTAACGTATCACCGAGCACCTTCATGTGTTGTGCTAACAAGTACTAATTAAATACCTAGTTAACTTTGAAGTTAAATAGTTTGAAGTGTCTTGTGGTGGTCTAAAGCTGACATCCATGGAGGTATGTTTTAAATATTACTTAATTTCTTTACAGCTTGTACTATGTGTTAATCTAGATAATAATTACGATTTATCTAAAATAATATGTGTGTGTGTATGTTAATATTTATTGTTTGATTTTGATACATGCTAATTTGATTATAGCTCCGTATTCTTTTTATTACTATGCGTACGTTAAATGAATATTATTTACATATTTCAAGAACATTACAAGAGATAATTATTGTGGCTAACAGAAAGTGTTTTGTAATTTTTTATGCACATAAGTCGATTTTTCAAGTGTGTGGGTTTTAATATGTTCTACTAAGGTAATCAGTTTGTTTGAATATGTTTTTGAATTGTTCCAGCTATCGCAGAACGCATTTTATTTCAATCCACCAAATAACTTTGATGATTATGATGAAATTAGCGACGGAGAAGGTACACTTTCATTCAAGTTAAAAAAACATTTGGCTGCCAAGAGAAAAAACGATATTGATTGTTTCTTTGAGAAACCAAAGAAAAGAAAAAAAATTGAGAATAGAAGCTCATTAATCTCCCGCTGCGACAAAGATGGCGTATCATTTATTACGACTGGCGATGATGATATTGCTAACGCCACTCATCTTATTAAAATAGAGCTGTATGATATGGCCAAACTTCGCGACATCTGCCCGTCTGATTATTGGAAACAAGCTGACGTGCGAATTAAATATTATGCGCAAAACCAGGAAGATATTCTTTTACATAATGCGCGTGATTTAATTTTCAATATAACAAAGAATATTGCAGACTCTTCTACTTGTAATAAGTATTTTATTGATAGTAAAAAGCAGCAATGTAAATAATTTATCTGCATTAATTTTTAGAAGATCTTAGTATATAGTTTTAATTGATTGGAATTGTGTAATTGTAATTTTAAAGTTGTATTTTATAATTACAACACCAAAACAATAATGTAAATAATTTTATCTGTATCAATTTTTATAACCTTTGAACATTTTGTAAACAAATTATTATTAGAATAATATGTTTTCGATAATAAATGCTTTTTTTATGAAAACCGTGTTTTTTTTTTTAAGATCTGTCTTATGATGTCAGCTGATAATAATCATATCCAGTATACGTACATACTACCTAAGTTTGATACAGAATCCAACCTTACCTTCAGGTGTATCAGCATTAGTCCCTTTATTTAGAATTCACTTAAAAATGTTGTCAGTAAATAAAACAAATTATAATTTGTAATTACTTTATTTTAAAAACTTTCTTAAACATGTTTTCTAAAAATATGTCATTACATAAAGTGTCATTACAGAATAAGTTGATAAATTCATACATAGTCATTGATATATTTTTACAACAATATATGAACATAAGACAGTACATACCACATACAGAAGTTAAATAATTTTGTATAACAGACCCATTGTAAATAAAATACCGACAATTTCTTTTCAAAAAAGTTGCGTGATCTCCTGATGGTCTCCTCCCAAAAGAATCAAAGTATTCACCTACTCCTTTTTTGCTTATGTATATTGCAACCCAGTGTGATCCAGGTTTGGTGTCTGGGTCCAAATTGCTTATTAAATAAATTGGTAATGAAACGTGTATTGGCAAACGATTAGCTGCATATACGTTATTTTTTAGTGAATGATCAATTCTGCTCAAAAAAATTTGAAGATCCTTTGTATTCATGTTTGTGAAGAATCAAATTTAGCTGTTGTAATCTACGGTAATTTCTCTATTTTTATTTATTTCAATGACATTATCAAACTCAGCATATATGATACAGTTAATTGTTTTAGATAAAGCTTCATCAAAACGTACTTCCAATCGGACACTACCACGTTTAATCAGATTCCAATGGGAATTGGAATTGGCTGATAAGTCAGGGGTCATATCAAAGCACAATAAACAATATCCATCTGCAAAATCTTCCTTTGTTATTGAGTTACCTTCATTTAAGAAATGAATGCCTGTGCCCGAGAATAGGGTATGATATGCACTAGTATATGAATTAGTTTCGAATGATGGTTGTAATGTTTTAGATGGTACTTGCTGTCCATCAATGTAAAAACTGAAGGAATTCAGCTTATGATGGCTAAATTTAAATGGATTCAGGGTAAGACTTCCGTTAAATGCAGCATTAGTAACAAAACCAACTACACATCTTTTAGGTACTTGACCGAGAAAAACGTTATCTAATGTTTTGCTTTGCACTCCAGATTGAATAGTCAAAACTTTTACTTCAGCTCTTGTAATTGGGTATTTTGCAGTAGTGTTGGCTAAAACTTTTTCATGTGCTAGTAGAACTGATGGATTAATTTTAGCCTTTCGCACTATCAGGCTAGCAGATGAAATGTCTACTTTATATTTTGAATCAGCAGTCGAAGACATAAGGTTAAACACCTCTTTTGTACGCACTAATTTTACCCGTAATTCCACACCATTTATTAAAAATTTTTCTTGGTTGAATATATCTCCATGCAATTGACCAATCATTTCGATGGTAGAACTTGCTTTACATAATTTTTGTCTTTTTTTATATCCTGTATTAGTGTCATCACATGTATCCATTTTACCTGCGGTGTCTTCATACCACAATCCACAGGTTAAATGAGTTTCTTTTGCAGCAGAACCATAATTGAGTAAATTTTCAATGTATGCTCTATACGGATATGTGTTATTTGGGGGTGAAATCAATTTTTGATTCATATAAATATCTAATTGACCAAAAAGTGAATGTAGCCAATTGTTGATCGGAGCTACTTCGACATCAGCAGCAAGTTTAGTCAAATCTTGATTAACAATTTTAGCTTTAACATGGAGTAATGTATGGGATAAATCAATGTAATCATCTCCACTACCAGGTATCAAAAATTCAATAGGTCCCTCATCGTTCAAGGATGATATAGGATTATAATGTATCCACATACCATTTTCTATGCTTGTTTGTGTTGATGGAAGAGCAAATAAATCCAACTCTGACTTAATACATTCACAAGAGTTATGATGTAAAAATGCCATTATTTAAATTGAAAATATATCTTTTACACGTTCTTTTTGCACTTTCTTCACACCTTTGCGTTTCGAGGTCTTTGAACGAATAGCTAACTTTTTGCTTAATCTTGTCTTCTTATATCCCGAACCAGACATTAGTGAATCTATTTTTTTATCGGCTTTTCTTTTTAAATTACCACTCATATCCTTTAGACGAGTTTTTATACTTTCTTTAAGAGGTTGTGCACTTACGAAATCTGATAATAATCCAACACCTGCATTAAGTGCCTCTTTTCCTACAACTCGAGCACCACTAGCCAGTAATGGTAAAACTGATCTAAAAAGACCACCTAAAAAACTTCCTACACCATGACCGCGTTGATATGGTATACCTTTATATATTATGCCTATGCCTGAACCAGCTTGATGAGTATAATAATGTTGATAAGGGCACCCCATTTTTTTCTTTAGCACTGTTAATTAACTCTCTTAAAGTGGAGTTTTATACATGAAATCCCAAACTGAAATGGTACTTTTTCTCCTATACTTGTTCTTATATCAATTTCCACTACATCAAACTCCCTTCGCATAACAGGAACGTAATGTACGGGTGAGAATGTATTCATTTTGTAAGCCCCATAGATATATAAGGTAGGATCTAAAGGAACTATTCTAAGTAACGGTGTAATCACATCTCCAACTATTTGCGGCTGAATAATATCTGTATAGATAAAAATCTGTGACGGTAAACCTAAATACAAATTGACAGGGTATTTACCAAACATCGTTTTAACGAAATTTGTATTTGGCTCAAAACCTAATTGTAAGGCAAGTTTTGCTGTAGCAGTTATGGATGTTATGTTCTTATTTTGATTAGTAACCATAACACGCTTCGATACATCATCATGACGAAACACGACGTCCTTAGATAAGAGAGGGTTTTCATTCAACGCTTTCAAGACATGATCTATGTTATCATAATTAGTAGCTGGAATATGACTTTTGTATTCCACTGACACCATAGCGGTGTCTTGAGTCATAAATCTATTTTTTTTAATGTAAATCACATTTTCATGCTCTTGAACATTTAGCATGGTGCAAGGAAAATGGAACTCCACCAAACCGACAACCCATTCCCCTTCTAATTTCACCGTTTTCGGTAATTTTGTAAAAAAATTTGCTGTAGTATTATCGGGGAAATACTGTTTGGAACTATTACTTAATAGAGTTACATAAAAGCTATGCTCATTCATTATATTTGCTTTAGTTGAGTCACTTTAATCCAGGTATTAAATTTGTTTGGATATCCTTTCCACTTTACTAGCACTTCCTTTCTGGTCCCAGAAAACCGAGTACTTAATATTTTATCTATTTTATGAAATTGGTGGTGGGGGTTATATGTTACTTTTTGTAATTCTTTTTCATAGAATGTACCTTCAATACTTTCATTTTGCAAATCTTTTAAAGTATAAACTGGTAAAGGTTTTCTTTTTATAATAGAATTAATGATAAATATCTCATCGCTCCAATTGGTCTCATAGCCTTTTTGGAAAATATGTTTATACTTAGTTATTCTTACAAAATCACCAACTTTCAACTTAGGTACATGTGTGATATTTCTAAAATTTAAATGTTTTTCATATAAATTATTCCAAACTGTCATGATGTTGCTAGAATTCACATCACAGGGACGCATTTTTATACTTGAATGGTAGCTGTGATTATACGCAAAAATTAAATTTTGTAAAATATCAATGTATCTGTATGTATTTTTGTGGGTGAAATAGCGCCACATTTTAGTTTTTAGAGTTCTTTGAAACCTTTCTACAATGCTAGCTTTGATATCTGGATTATTCGTTGTATAATAATTAATATTTTTAATTTTCAAATATTTTCTAACATGATTCGAAACAAATTCAGTACCTTTATCAGATTGTATATGTGTAGGGGTAGAATTTGCTTCTATAAATATACTTTCTAAGCATTCTTTTACAGTTTCCGAGTCTTTCTTTTTCATAGCTCTAACAAAAGCATATTTACTGAACACATCAATAACACAAAGAATATACTTAAAACCATCATTATATTGACTGTAAGATCGCATATCACTTAAATCCGCTTGCCACAATACATTTGAATTAGACAAAATATACTTATTTCTAGGAAATCTTCTGTGAACTTGCTTGTGCAATGTGTAAGTTTCCTGTGATTGAAGCCAAGCCTGTACCTCTTTTTTATTCATTGTAGGCTTAATAGCATCCGCTAGTTTATTAACACTACTGTAACCGGCCGGGTGAGAAACATCATAATAAATCTGATGTATATCTAATAAGGGGTCCATCTTTCCCAGTCAATTTTTCCAGGGGATTTAGGTGTAACTGAACTTTTTTTACGTTTAGGGGTTTCCTTTAAATTTTGTATGTAGTGTTTTTGTAAGTACTCTTGGGTACTCGTATTACCGATACAATACAAAGGTACTCCTATATCAATTAATGTTTTTGAAAACTCTTCCCAAGCCAGTGGCTTCGGTCGTTTTAATTGTCTTAATGTATCATTGATCAAGTCAACAATGTTACTATTGACTATTATTTTATTGTCAATAGTTACCGTTCCTTTTTCATCCCAGTTTATTCTATTTGGATTTTGAAGAATGGCATTTATTAAAAATTCACCCTTCTTTTTAAATGTTTTAGGTACAAGTCTTAACAAATAAGAGCTACTATAAACTTTGCTTCCTTCTTCACTCGTCGGTTGATCAGAGACAAATGGCTCGGTTTGCATTTCAACATTCACCTTGTTTTGTTCATCTCTAGTAAATGATTGGTTTGGTATAACATCACCAACTCTACCTTTTTTTATCATTGTTAGTTGTTTAAGCAATTGATTATTTTGATTATCCTCGTCCGCACTATTGTTGTCAATATTAGAAATAATAGGCAATCTTATTGGAATTTTCCTTTCCTCGTTGAAGTGTAAATATCGTTGAAGTATTTGCATATAAAGAGCCCATTTCTCTCGATCATCCATTTTGCTACTCATAATTTTGTGCATTTCTTTGCGATACGTGAAAGAGATTCTTCATAAGTACCTCAACCTCTCCAATACGTTCGGTTCAATGAGTAACATTTTCTTAACGTTATCCATTTTTATTAAGTTAATGAGTGTGCTAAGCTGAACTACACCTAATAATAATATATTAATAATAATAGTTAGTAATATATAAATAATAATATTAGGTAAAAATGCACCCCCTTTTTGTGTTATGATTTTTTTTTCGTAGTCTGCTTCCCCTTCGAGATCAAAATTCTAAAACTTTTTTATGAATTTAGAATTTTATTTTAAATTCGTTTTTATTGGTATTTTCCATTTAAAACTCACTCACTTAAACAGTTAATTTCTTCTTCTCCCCAATTTTTTAATAATACTTGACGAAATTTTGGTTTTAGATTTACTAATGCCTTAAGTAAGTTTTGATGTGTTGTGACTCTTCCAACCATAGTTTAGTACAGATCAAGGACGCTGTTTATTGTTTATAAAATTGAACTAAATAATATCATTTATTGCTATTGTACATCTGATGAAAAAAAACAGTTAAGTTTACATATGCTTATTGTGGTTTCTTTTTTATTTTTAATCTCGATTTTATTTTGAAATGTGTTTAATATAAAATGACAGATGCTTTTAATGTCTGTATCGTCACACTTCTCTAACAAAGCTTCACGATATTCAGGCTTGAATACATTTAGTGCGTGTAATAAATTTAAATTCGATGTTTCCTCTTGAGTCATTACTTAGTACTAACTGAAATTGTTTGATTCACATCATATTTATATCCTTTTTTTGGTAAATAAATAACACAATTCTCGTCGAATGGAAATATTTTTGTTTTAAAACGACACATATCATTAGTATTTTGCTTTAAGTCTATCATGAGGTATCCATGTGCTAATGACGTTGCATCTTTATAAGCCTCTTCTACAAATTTTGAGTTTTCAGGATAAACTTGACGAGCTAAGTGACGTATTTGAGTTCTATCTCTAGGATTTTTAAAATATACCACGTAACTAGAGTTCAGAGAAATATCCCGTTGACCCCTGCCTTGATGAAATAAATTTTGTGTTATATAAAATACACTTAGATTTCTATGGTGACTACCTTTAGTAAAAATATCAACTATTCGCCCATCAGTCTCCCTCATGAGATCGTCTATGATAAGAAGTCTAGGGTTTGCTCCATCAAACATATTCATATCTGGTATTCCTTGGTGATAATTAACATTTTCTAAATTATATAATGGTTGCATTTCATCATAACACCAAATAATTTCTATGAAATCAACATTACAAATGTCATTTAAATGTTTCAAGAAATTAGTAACAAAGTTTGATTTTCCACAACCACTAGGCCCTGCAACAATACATGTATAAGGGTGGAAAAAATGAATCATGTTTTGTATTACATTAATACACGTGCAGCATTAGAGACATTTACATATAAAGTAACATAATACTACAGTGTACTACAATATATGCTAAAACATTTGAAGGCAACGAGAAAAATGTGTAATTGCGCAGTCACAGAGCGTAGTTAGTGAACGTTTGTTACACTTACCAGTTTTATTATTAGGAGATAAAGAAAAGAGATATTATTTTTATATCTTTTATTTTTCTTTTTTTGAATTTACTACCGCTTCGGAATGTGTTATTGCTATCAGAGAAGAAACGGCGCAAGAAACTCTGTAGAAACACATCTTAAAAATACACATTTTACAATAAAAAAAGGACATGAACCTATAATTATTTCTAACAAGCAATAAGATACACTTAATACACTTTTGAAAATTTTACATTTACATCTTTCACTTATAATCTACTATATTAAATACATAATAACTATAAGTACTAAAACTAATTACAAAAACCTTCAGGTTTTTTTTTGAAAAAATACACATTTTACAATAAAAAAGGACATGAACCTATAATTATTTCTAACAAGCAATAAGATACACTTAATACACTTTTGAAAATTTTACATTT
>DVZK01000569.1:0-11537 GCA_018236665.1 Calephelis perditalis | reverse complement strand
GAAAGAATGACAGATGAAAGATTGACAAAGCAGATATACAATGCGAATGTGGATGGATGTAGGTACCCGGGGAGACAAAGGTGGTGTCAGTCTCCGAAACCGGCGTGTTTGTATGAAAAGGTTAATGAATGCGAAGGAAGCTAGACAGGTTGGTCAGGATCGTGAGGTCTGGCACTACTCTGCTTACTTTGCGAGAAGATATGTATGCATATGTATGTATGTAAAAAATGTATTTTATTATGTACAATTTTTCGATAGTATGTATACATGTCACTGAAATCTGACCCGATTTAAATTGTGAGCACACAAAACACATCATTACCAAAGCAAACACGCTGGAACAGCCTGCGGTCAATTAACTGTGATGTTTTGAAGTAATTAAATAACGTTGGGTACATACAACTACAAAAAACTAAAATTATCGCTGCGTTTTTAGCAAACACCAACCAGTGCTACTTGTTAATATTAGGTGAAGGACCTTGGTGTGTAAACTGGTACACGGTGGAATTGAGGTGAGTACACAAAAATATTTCAGAAATCATTTTCTGCCAAGTACATGTATAAATATAAAAAAAAATATGATTTAAATCTATTTTAAACTGCTATACAAATTTGATATTGGTGGCAATTTTGTTGCACACTCACTAAACTAATTTTAAGTTATCGCTGTCTTCTTTCAACGAAAGTAATATAAAGAGACAAAACACTTTTAGCGCTGTCAAATTAGATTGTATACGACATTTCTACAGACTTTTAAAAGATCTCTCGGAACACGTTGGCTAAAACCATCGCAATTTGACATGTTCGGACTAATCTGACATTCCTAAAACGTTCTATCTCTTTTGTTTTTGTTTCATTTGAGAAAGATAATATGTATCTAAAATAAGTTTAGTTTGTGAACAGCAGAATTACCACCATTTACAAGGTTTCTAAAAGGAACTTTTTTGAGATATTTTTAAATAAGTACATACGTAATGTATTTTTTGGGTTGGTATTTTTTTTAAAAGGAGGTCTAATAATATTTCCTCTTGATTTACATACGCTTATAGTGCATTTGCGAGGTTAAGCAACATATGACATAAGCAACATAGACAATTTTTGTGAAGAATGTTAGCATACGTATTTCTTTACCTAGGTAATGTCTGATAAAAGTGACATTTCTTAGTAATGATAAATACTCGTATACCTATTTGCACAACTGTTCGAAGCTGTGACTTTGTTTTGCGTCTAAAGAAGATATAATGGGAAAATGTGAATATCCTATATGAAATAGGTATGTACTTAGAAAAAGGTAACAAACCATTGATCACAGTTAAGTACGTGTGATTACGAGCACTTACTACAATTATCTCCATAATAAATACTTACTCTTGGTGTCACTTAATATCTCACCCTCAAGTTGGTCACATACTTTAAAGGCTGCCACATAAATTCCGTTTCGAAAAAGCAAGGATTGTATGAATTCGCTAAGGGCAAAATTTCGTTTCGATTTTTCAAATAGAACTCCTTAAAAAAATACAGAATGTATGTGGTGCGCATAATCGTCGAATTGTGTTTTCTGACGTTTTCAACATAAATTTAATTTGGTAACTTTACAGAAGAAATGAAATAAATTTTTTTGTATGCTTTTTTTATGAAATTGAAAGGCAAACAAGCGGACGTATTTAAAAAAATCACGCCGCTTAAAGACACCTTAGATGGTAATGGTACGTTGCCAACCTGAGGCCGGGATGTTAGGCCTCATATATTATGTAACCTGAATAAAGTCTGAAGATTAAAATCTTTTTCGCAGACGTCACAAATTCTTTGACGTATATTTTCAACACAGCGTGTATTATTCTTACCAAATTACACGGGAGTAATTTCACTCGACGAATTTTCAAAATTAATTACGAAATGTTTGTTAAAGCGTTACTTAATTTGCTTTGTATTCGTAATAGACAAAGTAGTTTTTCAGTGTCAAAAATGAGCAACAGAGATTTTTGTTTCTTTTTGCGAAAAGGATTACAATACCCCCATCCTCGGCGACGTATCGTTAGTTCGTGCCATTATCGTATACCTACGTGGCCTAAAATCCGGGCATAAGTAAAGAAATATTCCTGGAAAAATACAAATCGAATCTACCCACAAAGTAAGCAAGTTACATGCTTGTGTTATGGGTGCTAGTCAACGACACTAATATATAAATGTACTTTAAACATAGTATCTTAACGTACATATATTTATTTAGTACTAAAATAAATTTAATATACACATCCACGATCCAGATATGCAGACAATATTTTACATTGCATCTGAAGTGGAAATAGTTCTGAAATAATGAAATTTTAGAAATTTCATAATAACCTTATTGCTGCTGCCATAACGTCTGTGCTTGCCTTTGACGTGTTCCGGTTCTGAGGGTAAGATAGCCGCTACACTTACTTTTGCTCGAGACCTAGCATCCAGGTCTCAGGTTGGCAACGCACAATTGCCACCTTTGGTGTCTCTAGGTGGCGTGAATTTTTTACCATCAGGAAATCTGTCTGCTTGTGTGTCTACCAATGTCATAAAAAAAACCTTTTGTTTGATTCTAATATCGTAGTGTTAAGACAATCGATTTTTTTAAACACACCTAGTTATAGGTTTGTGATAAATTTGATATTTTCCATCGTCGGCACTTGGTAAAACTTGCAAATATTCGTACGTTTAAATGAATTAAATTTTTAAATTAAATACCTACATCCGTGCGGCGCGTCAAGGGCGATAGGGCTATGCGCCTTCAGCGTTATAGCTATACATATACATATATGCATTTGCCTATATATGATTTCTTCCTAATTTTGTGATCGTTATTATTGTATTTTTAAAATAAATAAAAATCATTTAATAAATAAGTATATATTAATAACTAAAGGGTTATTTACCCTGGACAAGTTACACAAATTGAATCTAATCCTAAAATGAGCAAATTATACGTCTTTGTTATGCGATTCTAACACATAAAAATACTAAAATAGGTATCTATAGAATAAATTTAATAAACACGCCGACCCGAAAATGCAGATCTATAAATGTTATTTAAACGCGTTTTAACCGCTTTAAATGCGTGAAAATCCTACTAATATTAAAAATGCGAAAGTTTGTGAGTATGTATGGATGATAGTTACTCTTTCACGGTCGAAACGCGGAATGGATTTGTCTCAAATTTCGAATACAGATAAATTGTGACCAGGGGGGTTAGAATGTGCACTTTCGTCTCGGCACGATCGCGTCGTTTCAAAATTTTGTCTATGACAACACGACTTAAAACACGTCAATATCAAATTTGTTATTTGTCAATTGTCAGACGTCTAACGTTTATCGACGACGCCACGTTTTGTTTGGCACGAACGTTCTACGCTTTTTGAGTTTGACATTTATAAGCGGCCCGAAACGAAAGTTCGTTTCAAGACGACGGTGGTTCATTCTAACCCCCCAGCAAAATGTATGAAAGCGATCTACGCGGATTAAGCTGCGATACGTCCTATCCCGGCCTGTCCAAATGTGCGGTATCCTTAACTGTCCGCAAAGGGAGACCTGATATATGCACAGTAAGAAAGTTTTATTTCTTATATTCTCTCAGTGTATATAACAATTTCTTTAATATCACAATTAATCGACGTAACACTTAACAAAACAGGATTCTCAATGCGCCTGGAGATCAAAGTTTAATTGAAGTTTTTACTTTGCGGACAACATTTACACCTGCATGTAGACAGTAATTTAACTACCTAATCTGATCATGAAATTTGTTTTTAAAAACAATGATTATTTGGACGTTACTATTTTTTTATTGAAACCAATAAAAAACCTGTTTATCTTATTGACTTTTCACGCAAAAACTACTGAATAATTTTTGTATTTTTGGTAAGTAGTAGCTTATAGCCCGGATCAACAATGAAGAAATGAAAAAGATATCCTACCTTCTATTTTGGGACAATTTTTCGTATCCATCATTCACTACGAAAAGTCACTTCAATGTGTACCAAGCCGCGGGCCAGATGCTAGTAGATATTTAAAAAAGTGAATTTCTATTTCCATCCAGCGTTGACGAATATGAAATAAAAACAAAATTGTGTTAGCAGTGCATTAGAATATTAGATAACATAACAAAAAAAATGTATTTATCAGGCGGCAAATATAATAGGCGGGTCAGATAAATAATAAAAAAAGACGGGTTGCACTCCGCGAGTGCCGGCAGAAGTGAAAACTTGAATATTAACGTTGTGCATTTTTGATATTTTGGAATGGTTAGGGATTAATAATTTTGCACGAATTGCTTTAATTATCTGTATGGAAGTTCTATCATGTATGTGGTAAAACACAATATTCATTTATTGCGCTATCATATACAAAAATGACAACAAAAAAATCCGCGCAAGCGCCCTGTGCCGTCTTATTCACGCAAGCGCCTATAGCGCCACTGCGTTTTTATCCATTCCAAAAAATGTGCAACGCTGCTAAAGAAGTTTTCACTTCAAAAATATCTTTAAACACAACCAGAAGAAACTAATTCATAACCGTAAGTTAGGTTTCGTAAACATACTTAGAAGAGTAAACAACTCCTAGGAGCAAATCCTCGGGCTTACTATAGATTTTAAAATAAGGCCTCTAGTAGTCGTATAACACATGGTCTTGTAAATCGTTAAAAAAACTTGAGTTCTATATTAAGTATATTGTCAATGTAAATTCACTAAAGTGCACCAGTCGCGTTTCAGGAAAATTTGCTTTAAAGAAATCGATTAAGTATTTATCTGTAATGTAACATTCCGAAGATATCGTCGTGATCTCTATTCTGCCTCGGCGGCACGTATTAGATGTCTCCGTTAGAGATTTGTACCTAAATGTTTCAGCTACTGATATTTTTTAAATCTCAAAGTTATTTAGTCATTGGTATCACGGTCGCTTAACCTTATCTATGACTTTAATAAACTGGAAAACCTCGAATTACTTCTTTTTAATTATATATGAGTGATCAGATCAGTTGAAAGGCTGGTTTGACAGACTTCTGTCAAGCCTGCCAGGCAGGCACGTACTTACCTTAACAAGCCTGTACGGTCATCAACCAGCTAGCTGGACAAGGTTAAATTTTAGGACAATAAAATGACTGTATGTGCCTACTTTACAATCAGAAGGAATTATTTTTTTTCACCTCAGAATCGGCACCATCATAGTCTAGTTTCACTGAGTATATCTTTAGTGTTTGTCACCATCGTGTTTATGCCTGGATGGTAGCACACTACACCACGCTTTTAAGACCTCAGTCACAGGATTGTAACGCACCAGCAACATCTTTTCTATAATTAAATGTAAATAAATATGCCTGTACAAATCACACAAATTAAATCTAACCCCAAAGTAAGCAAATTATATGCTTGTGTTACGGGTTAGTCAACGATTCTAATACAGAAATACTTAGATATATACCAGTGTAAATTTAATAAACACCCAGACACGAAAATGCAGCCAACTGAATGGTCATCACACAAATGCCAGCCCCCGTTGGGAATAGAACACGAGCCTCGCGTTAAGTCGGTGGAGTTAGGCGTGTATGCCAGCCCCTCTATGAAAGCCAACGTCTAAAAAATATTAATTGTATTTTGTTTCGTCCTCTTTATTTAGCTCAAGGTAATTTCCTCCGACAAAATCCTTGTATCAAATCTTAAAATCGCTTCGTATTGTTGTCTTTTGTGTTCGGGTTCGCATTCGTTTTCCATCGCACACCATTATTCACATTAAGTGGACAGATCTCGGGTCAGATCCAGGCACAAGAAAAGCACAAAAAGTGCCCGCTTTATCCGAGCATGATAAATCTACTTCAAATCCGAGAATGGCGTCTTTTATGAAGGAAATTGAAATAAACCGACCGTGCGGATAACAGCTAAGTAAGATCGGGATCCCTTAAGAATATATTGGAGAATCATTTTCATTCATCAAGGCATCATCCTATCTGAAAGATTCTAATGCACATCCATTGTGTTAACAAGAAAGTATTAGAAGGTGCTCGATCTTTTGCCCTTTCAAGTTATTTTTAAGCTATTCTTTTTTGTGCATTACAAAATTTCCCCTTCCAAATTATAAAATTGTAAAAGTATCTATTGTATCCTTATCTTTGTATCCTTATCTATGTGTATTTAAGGATGTTTTCAATTTTGAAAATATTAATAATAAAACTCATCGAACGACAACATTGGAAACGAATATTGGTCTTAAACGGGTTGTACTCCAGGACTACCGGTAGAAGTGAAAACTGGAACATTAACGTTTCGCATTTTTGATATTTTGGAATGGTTAGGGAATAATTTTATCAGTATGAAAGTACTATCATTTATGTAGTAAAATACAATATTCATTTATTGCGCTATCGTACACAAACATGACAACACGAATATTCGTCTTACGAAATTTTGATCAGGTCACGTGTCCTGACGCGAGTTTAGAAGTTTTTACCCATTCCAAAGAAGTGCACAACGCCGCTATAGAAGGATTTTTTTATTAGAAAAATATTATAGCTTAATATTGCGCGAGGGAAGCCGTATGTTCTCTCTATTCAATATAAAACAAACAAGTTTCTAATCTTCGTTTTAGCGCAGCTGAAATCGAGCGTGAAATAGTTACCACATGAAACGGTTGTCTCTCGAACAAAATGGCAGATTACTGGTTGGTGTTTGGCGGAAAATTGGCTAGCACAATCGAAAACTGTTTCTCTATAAACGTTGGCAATGATTGCACTATTTATAGAGGTTACGCTATTTATTCGTATTTTTATAAAAGGTCAAATGGTTATTTGTGTGATTATTCGACTATCATATTATTTATATCTTTGAGCATTATTTATATACTTGAAGAATTATATGTCATAAGATAGGTATACCTACATTTCTAATTCTGAACTAACAAAGTGACAGAGAGACTAACAATTTTCCAGATCGTCTACCTAGAAAAATCGTGTATTGTAGCCTGTAATGTAGTATTTTATTAGCATCGTATAATATTACAAGCGGCCAGCCCCGGCTTCGCATGGGTATATAATATACATATAAACCTTCCTCTTCGATCACTTTATTTTATAAAAATAACCGCATCAAAAATTCATTGCGTATTTTTTTAAATTGAAGGATACATATTATGGACATAGGGACAGAGGAAGCGACTTTGTTTTATACTAAGTAGTGATGATACTAGATACTAGCTGCCTGTTCCGGCTTCGCTCGGACGGTAATTTTTTTAATCATAAAATTGAGATGTAAGCTATCCTATATCTCAAGTTGGACCAGACTGCTCACGGTGTGCCAATTTAATTTAAAATCGGTTATGTAGTTTAGGAATCCATCGCGGACAAACATCGTGACAGGAGATTTATATATATTAAGATTATCTAAGTAAACCTTTGCAACAATTGCATACTTTTATTTTAAAAATAATTGTAATTAATATGACATTTAACTGTTATTTGTCAATTCCTCCTGAATTCGAATCGGTAAACAAACTATTTTTAAATTCTTTGAAACGGTCCGTTTAATATTATTTTAACTAAAATGCAAGAAGAAATTGGACAATCGAAAGAAGTTGGACAATTTTTGAGGCCTCGTGAAGCATCAACGGTGATAGAAAATAAAGAAATGCGTGACGCGTTAACGAATATAGCTAAAGAAATTAAAATGTGAGTACCTAAATACCTACTCCGTGACTGCACTAAAATGTAGATAATCCTACCAATAAAACATGATTAAGCGCTTCTGTCTGTTAGTTGTTTTCTTATCATCGTCGTACTATAATTCATGGTCATTCTTGTAACTCTGAACCCCTTTCAAAAATCATAAACATATCCTTAAAATAATCCTATTAATTTCATCTTCAAGATGGTCATTTTCTGCCTTTTTGTCTCCAATATTTTACCCCTGTATTTCTTAAATCTAGTTCATCATCATGTCCACTTGTAAAATTAATTAAAAATTATGTTTAAATCTCTCAGTTTGACTTTACAATAGATTTCCTTATGTGACCGAGTATCTAAGTAGTCTATGTAAATCATCAAAATTGTTATTTTTTAATTACTTAAGTTATTTTGTACTTTTTTATATTTAATAATAGTATGATACTACTATCATTCTCTTTGTTTAGTATTTTTCTGGACCTCATAAAAAATTGCATCTGTACACTCCACACCTAGAAGGCTGTTTTCGAATTTTAAGCTTAGCATCAGTTATATTTTGTAACTATAGGTTGCTGAACTGATAGCTTGGATATCCTGTCATAAAAATGGTAACATCTTCAGTCTCAGAATTTCCCATATTCATTAATATTTAACCTATAATGAAAATGTTCGCATGGAATACCTAGTTCATAGTACAGTTGAAGTCATAGATTTAGGATGTACTAGATAAGCAATGTCAGTTAAAACACGAGACCAAAATAAATTGTCTACGTGTGAGTAAATTGCTTATGTGTGAGTTTAAAAAGGGTTGTCATAAGGCCAAGTACTTAAGCTACTTAAATCGATAAATGAATCTATAGTTTAATGTTGATTTTAAAAGAACTAGCTAGTCTATTTAATATTTTCCGTATTGATCCTGATCACTCTGGTCCACTTTGGATAACAGACATTGTTTGGTAGTTCGTCAAATATTGGTTTTATTTCTCATTACCATAGTATCTACTAGGTGGTAGATTTCTATGTCACCCCCGTGTGTCACCATCTCAATTTTTTTGTAAAGCTAATGTGATGTTTTTCACCTGTAATGCTCCAGTTAGAGCGTAGGATAAATATTGATAAAATAATATGAATTATCATCGCGTCATACAGATAGCAAAGTATATAATATTTTTTAGACAGCCACGACTCTTTATAATATGATTAGGAACAGCCGTGTCCTATATTTGACGTCATACATCTTATAGTTGTATCGTTGTCCTATTACCAGGCTGTTTAGGCATATTGTGCAAGTCTAGCCGACCAACTCTTCACACCCGAGCATTACATATACATAAAGGCTGGAAAAGGTGAGGGGGTGAATTCCAACCCGGGCAAGTGGCTGAAAACTGAAGTAGATGTCATTGAACTTATAAATCATATCATATTTTACCCATGTTGGTCCGGGCTCCTTTGCAGAATAGACCATTTGCCTTCCTACCAGGCAGCTCGTAAAAGGCGAACATAGGCTTACCTTCACTAACACCGCGACATCTGACTAGGTGGTAGAGTTTCGCAGCGTCTCACCCATATTGGTACCACCGCCTTACCTATTCCTGCCGCCATAATGTCAGAGCTTGCCGTTGACGTGTTCCGGTTCGGAGGACAAGCGAGCCAGCAGGCAACTTACTTTTGCTTGAGGCCTAAGGTTGGCAACGCACCTTTATCGTCTTCGGTGTATCTAGACGCCGTGAATTCGTTGCCATCAGGAACTTTGTTTGACTTCTATTGTCATAAAAAAGCAAAGGTACCATAACATTGAAAAGCGTAATTTAGCGCTATAAAACTGCAAAATTCGTCTGTATTTCATTGAGTACACAGCGATTTTATAATTCTTTTTTCGGAATATAGGTCATGATTCCGAGATGGTCCCATATTAGTTTTATCATTATCAGACCAGTGGTTTTTGAGTTACACTTAAAAGTGCATAAAATTTGCACTTATCTTGACGACTTCATCATTGATGACAACCTCATAAACAATCAAAGTCGGTTGGTTTGCCGAGTTGCCGGTTGGCCGAGTAGGTGCGTAACAAACATACAAAAATAGCATACAGCGAATTAAGAACCTCTTTATTTTTTCGAGTCCGTTAAAATTGAATTTAAATTATGATTTTTTGTGCCGTTATTTTTTATTTATTTAGTATGTCTACTAAATAAATAAATGTCCCTGCACAAGTCACATAAATTGAATCTAATCTCAAAGTAAGCATGTTATGTGCTTATGTTATGGGTGTTAGTCAACGATACTAATACAAAGATTTACTTAGATAGGTACTAGAATAAATTTAATAAACACCCAGATCTGGAAATGCAAACATCTAAATATTTATCACATAAATGCCTGCCCCCGTTGGGAATCAAACCTGGGGTTCGCGGTAGGTCGATTTAGCTAGGTGTGTACGCTAGCCACTCGAAAAACGAGGCGGTCAATGTATGTGATATTCATTTTCTTGGGCTTGAAAATACCAAAGATGTTATAGGTGCGTCGCCGTGCAATGCTTGGGTTGCTGTCTTATTTTCACAATGCCAATCACAATTTGTTGTGACGATAGAAATAAGTTAAGCGGTAGATCCTTAGCCGGATAAGATGCTGTCTAGCACTGTAACACCAATGAAGTTACAGCAAATGAAGAAAACTCTAAATCAAATGAGTGGATAGTAAAGAAACAAATCATATTTCATTATCTATATATTAATACGTGATACCAAAACTTTGGACCATTTTTACAAAAATTGCGCCGACGCAAGAGCATAAAACTTGGCACACTTATAGTTTATGTGTAGGAGAAGTGCAGAACGCTAATATTTTTCAATAATAATACTTCTAGAGTACATTAAATCAATAAATATTTTATTTATTAACATTAACATTACCCACACTACCATGCATTTGAGACACACAAACAAATATATTGATTTTGACGATAGAATATCACAGATGGCGCACTAACTATTCGGAAAACAAAGTAGTTGGTCTTGAGAAATGAAGATAGCGTTCTTATCAACAAGATATTAAAATTTATTGTAGTCGAATTTCGACCAACGAGCGACCACTAGTAAGTTAAATTATGAAAACTACATTACATTTCAGCTCCCGTAGGGTTTATTTGTGAGGTTCTTACTCAAAATAAGATATAAATGATACAAATCATTTTAATGTGCGGTAAAATATGATACCTTAACCCATCTGCTTAGCATTTGTTTATTTCCTAATCATGTATATTAAAGTCACGTAGAAACACATATTTCGTAAAACAGCTTTTTGTATTATTTAGGTCATGGCCCTCTTTTTCCAACATATCTTTTTTGTTCTGACCTATCCTTTTTAGTGCAAAATAACGAAAGCATTTATCTTGTTTTGCTACTGTGTAGCCCAGGTTTTTTGTATAAGTTAATTTTGCCGCAGATTTTAATGCAAAAGTAAAAGGCAAACAAGCAGACAGATTTCGTCATGCTTAAAGGTCATATCGGGTAACAAAATATGTTGACAGTCTATTAACAACATGAGGATATTAGTTTTAGGGTACAAACTGGAAAACGACAATGCTAAGCACTGGTGTGGTGGCAATGACAAGGTTTTCTCTTACATTTGCCTAAAAGCACTGTAGATACTATCATTTGGCCAGGTCGCAGGCTTAGTGTGTATCTGCAGATAGTTCAGAAGTTTTGAGTTGGGTTTATTTAAAACGTTGACTAATCTGGATAATGCGGCTATAGAAATGGCTACTGGACATCTATCTATGGAATTTAATATTTTAATAATATTGCAGTACCTTTAATGAAAAAGTACTAACTGATGTCTGCGCCCTTGCCCGCAAATT
>DVZK01000568.1:0-11538 GCA_018236665.1 Calephelis perditalis | reverse complement strand
TAGTTCACCAAGCAAAGGTACCATTAGCACAACCCTGCGTTTCATCTTTGAATTTGAAGGCATCACAATGCTGACATATTTTATTCATTTGTCCAATTAAAATCAAAGGAGGATTTTTATACTGTAACGTATGGTCATTATCGAATCCTGCATTAACGAAAACATTCCAATCAAACCTACTGAAAATGCTTCTACGTTGTTTTTGTCTGTCTGTCTGTCTATTTGTATGTTCAAGCATCACGTGAAAACTAACGGTTCGATTTCGATGAAACTTAGTATAATTATACCTTATTATCCTGGGCATAAAATAACATACTTTCTATCCTGAAAAAATTCGTAGAAAAAAAACTTATTTTTTAAGTTTTACCACGCGAAGACCGACATCCGCGCGGGCGGAAGCTAGTTGAAAAACATACGCGTCCTGTACTTCCCCTACACATAAACTATAAGTGTGCCAAATTTAATACTCCTGCGTCCGCGCAATTTTCGTAAAAAGGGGTCCAAAGTTTTGGCATCACGTATTAATATATAGATATTCAAAACAGGTTGGTTAAACAATCCTGGTCAGAACATTTTTTTTAAATATATTTTTATCACATGTTGAAATATTATGATGTCAACAAAGAAGTAGCTATAATATAATATGCTGAAGTTGGGTTGTCTGTTATTACCGGGGTTACCACTTTTACTTAATTGGCTAAGCAGAAAAAAATATGTCATCGTATCAGCTTTTTTATTGCAATAATATGTTGATGTAGGCTTTTCTGTAAAAAGTTCGTAAAAATGAAAAACTATTAAAAAAAATGATTCTGCCCATGATTTTTTTAGGCAACCTATTTTTATTCTAATATGCTTAATTTACTTTTTTTAAACTAATTTTGGGTCTTCTACTTTAAATAAGAATAATTAAAGTCAAATCAACCTCAAGGAAAATATAACCTGATCAATACAAAAGATACGTATTATAATGGTTTTCTTGACGTAATCAGGCGACGAAATCTAAACAGCTCTGTCATTAGAAGTCCTGAAATGACTTGATCATCATCAGCATGCACCAACTCGACCAAATGAAAAGGGTTGCCCAAATTATATCCCAACAATGCCATTACGAATAAACCTGTAATTTCCTTATATACCCCATCACCATTGAATATTGTGTACGAAGTATGTAAGATCACTGTGTAGGATATTTTGTATCCATCTTTTAAAAAATGTAGAAAAAAGACCAGCCTCTGATTTTCTTTCACCAGATCTTCTCTGTGCCAAGCAGCGTTCCGATCCGGTAGCATATTTTAGAATAACATACCTACCTACTAAGACGCATCTCTAATAAGTAGATTGGCCTATGTTAAATAAAATATTATTCTATTTACCTGTGATATAAACTAGGGTCACATAGACGAATTAAAATTTAATAAATATAAAGTATAAAGCTTTATTGTATTAAGTTATAAGCACCAATAACACTGACGGAGTTCGAAGTTTTGTGTTGATTGTCCCGCAGTATCGTACCATTCCAAAGACATTCAACAAATAACACAAAACAAACAGCAAGCCTAGAACAAAAATGGTGCATTGCCAAACTTAAATCTTAGGCATCTCACTTTATTAAGTTTTAGCGGTTATTTTACCTTCCAAACTAGAACACTAAGTCATATACTTATTTAAAATCTGCACTCAATAAATCCGTAGAGATTATCTTTGTTTGAAAATGCTTCTTTTAGACACTGCCTGTATAACTTTAAAAAATGTTTTGGATTTGATAACTGAGTTCTTAATTGATGCTGTTCTTTATATGGCTAAAGTTAACAAAACCGCGGGGAATTGCTAGTGTCACCCAAACTTCTTATTTGTAGTGTGTTAAGAAGGCAAACGAGCAATCGGCTTCCCCGATGGTGACAAACCGAAACATGACAGTGACAAGAAATGACATCAAGGCGGCAGAACCGTTGACGACGGGTACAGATTGAAACATAAGTATAACAAGGTTAGTTAGGCTATTAATTATTTAGCATTGTAAATGAGTCCCAGTTGCGATATGGACCCCATTAGACCCAGTATGGTCCGGACCCGCCTTCTGACAGCTTTTCGGCAATTAGCGATCATTTATCAAAACACCTCTGTCAAAACTGTGTCTCTCTGTCCGAAAACATTTTAAAATATGCCATAATTAAGATCGCTTGATTAATTTGACCGTTCAAAAACTTTTGTGTGTCAAAATTAGTTTTTACGTTTGATTTAAACCATTTTTCTCGTGATAGAGGTTGTAAGTTATTCACGGTTGGTTATTTAATTACAGATCGGCCGCTGTACTAAATGGCAAGGTGTTAAAAATTCGTGTAAGAATGTTGGATATACGAATTAAGTGTTATTATTTATTATAAATTACTAGCTGGTGGATATTAGCGACAGCTTGCCCGATTTCCTATCCATGTATACTTGTCACTGTTACTGTGCTCTACATTCGTCTGTTCCAGTTTAAAGAGAAACGAAATGTCGATTAATTTAGTTACATGAAAAACTATTTGAAAATTACAAAGCTAATTTTTATTAGGTTTTCAGTTATTCAAAATTAAAAAAAAGCATTGCTTAAAGTAGGATACTCATACACGGGCGTTTATTAAACGAGGCATAGGTATTTTGAATAATAATTATAACCGGTCCCCGAGGTCCTTGTCTACCAGACATCGCTGTCCACAGTCGCCCTCCGCTGGAATGTCGTAGGAACCCTTCTACAGCTGAACACAAGATTTGCAACGCATAGTGCATCGGAATGTCGTAACCTTATTTTGTCTCCTCTCCTAGTACCTACCACAAAAAATTTAGAAGAATGAATGAAAAAATGTTAGGTTCACACAAACATTTCATCTCAGTAACTTAACCAGTACATTTGCTAAACAATCCGTTGAAGTAAAAACGACTTCGGCAACTATTTGTTTCTACACAACGTTTTAAAAATCTACGTGTGAATTAACTAATAGTTCATTGTTTATTTAATATAATAATGTTAGGTGCGGCCTAAATGATGATTGGTCGTGTCACGCCATAAAAAATGACCATTCATTTCGTAATTGTGTATTATAATTAATCATTCAACAGCAAAATTCACATATAAAGCCATTTTTTACTTTTAAAATGGTAACATTTTTATCAGATTTGCGATCGTGGGAATACTAATTTAAGCTTCTACTTCGTAATATCGAGATGTCCGCCTAAATGACCAAGCAATATTTCTATTAAGAGTCTACCATTGTAAGACGATCCCTCACCTCTCTTTTGGCACGTAGGAAGTTAAATACAGACTGTACGTTCAAGGACCATTGTTGAGTGGTTTTTGTACACCTAATGAGTAGTTAGCTTTTCTCTTCGAAGTGAATGTGTCATATATAATTCGATGTGACGGCGGGCACCCGACAATTATCGAATTAGGGACGTCTCTTGTCCCACTTTTGTTTTCTTATAAGAAGAATTTTATAATGGCCGAACCCCTCTTCCTTACGTTTGCTCTAATGCATCTTCCTACTTGTAGCTTACTGAGAGCTTCACGAGCCTTAGCCTTCGCAAATTTAATATTGCTATACATACCTATATCCTATCATAAAATACGTTAGGAAGTACATATAATAAATAAAAAATACCAAAAATGTACGTAAAGTGGGTAATGTTTACCGTGGACCTACCAAAGAAGATAAGGAGAAATTTGGTTGCGTGAAAGAAGATTATTTAAATTTTTATTTGTCATTTCAATTTGATTTTAAGGTTATGCCTATTAAAAACTTACCTAAATCGTTGTAAATCCCTACAATGTTTAAAGTGACTATCCAAAAAGATAGTGGTTTGTTGTATTTTATATTTTTTAATTTTAATTTAGGTAATAAAGCTTTTTAGTAAATTTGTTTATTTTATTTAAAAATAGAAATACTTTGTTTTATTACGTACTGTTAATATGGCCAGAGTAGGGGCATATTTACATACACTATCGGAAATATGGCCAATTTCCCCTGTTCTAAAAATTTGTCTTTATCTTAAAATGCGTTGCAAATATCTCTTATTTTAGATGTAAAAATGTTAGTTAGATAGATTTTATGTCAAACGAGATAGAAAATTATAGACATATGTAATGGCTTGTATAAAAAAAATGTTATCAAACCTTAACGTGGCCATATTTGACTCATGTACCTTACTATCTTTTTTGTTAGTCAGTTCTAAAAATAAAAAAAATACCTTTATTTTTCTCTTCAGATGGTGAGTACTAAGTAATATTTTTAAAAAATACAAAAAATTGGTGAATTTGTCTTTTTTTGTAATGCCAAATTATTTTTTTCTGAATCATGATTACTTAGTACCTAAAATATAACAATTCACTGGCTTTTTACAACTTAAAGCCATGAATCCCATATCTTCTCACCCTCATCCTCAAAGTGGTAGGCAGAGGTGCATCCTGTAAGGCAAGAAAATCATTAATTGACAAGTAAAAACGACAAAGTAACATGTACCAAAATAAGTGTCTGAAATTCAGCTGCATTCAATGTCATAATTTTTATTTATTGAAGTAACACCGAAATAACGTATTTCCAACATACATTCTAGCCCTGCTGCTTATGATGCTGTCATAAGCGAAACCGGTAGGCTATTGATAAAATAATAAATTATGAGTAATATGTAACACAGTACAAGTGTTTCTTCATTTAAAAATATGAATATTTAAAAGTTTTACCACGCGCCTACGATGGAAAATATTAAATATACAAAAACCTTAAAAGGACTAATGCAAATGTACCACTTTACAATCTTAATCTATGTTTACACAGAAAACTAATTATTCAGTCAGGTAAGTTCTAAAATTAAACCGCTTTATTAGTACTTGAGCACGCCTACACAAGTTACTCTACTTCTATGAGAAACATATTTAAATGACAAGATATGAAATACGGTTCCAACAAATAATATCGCCTAGGTTTAGTTTGGCTTTTTCAGGAGAAAAGCTTTACATGAATAAAAGATGTAAAGCGTCCGGCTGGTAAGAATAATTTACCAATTGTATTAGAAAACAGTATTATATATGTTAGATTTATAAAAACACATAGTATTTAAAATTTTAGTTCTATTCCGAGCTCGAAATAAATTTCAATTTGTTTTTTCAATTACAAAAACGCCGTGAAATTTAAATCCATAACCATCATCTCTCTCTGTTTATGCTCTGCCATTTTAGTTAAAATGGATTAAATCTGTAATAAATAAATTTGTGTATCTTATAAAACTGCCAAATCCAATAATTTATTTCATCTGCAACAACTTTTCAGTAATTTATACAAATGAGGATACTTTCCTGAGTTCACATTACATTACCTATATTCAGCGACGCACCTGTAACATCTATGGTGTCTGTGGGCCACGACTATCTTTTACCATTAGGAGAGCTGCGTGCCTGTTCGTTGACATTTCACATAAAAAAATTCCCCCGTCCCCTTGTTGGTCCGGGTCCTTTGTGTACCCAGCATCTGCTGTCCTGCTTGGCAGTTCAAAAGAGGCGAGAAGAGGTAAAATGAGTCATTACAGCTTATACCACTGGTAGAAGAGTGCATTGAAGCAACTTGTCCGGGTATAGATCCACCGCCTTACCTATGCCTGCCACCATAATGAGTATATTAAGTTCACTTACACAATAGGGCTAACATTCCGAGCACAGGACAGCGACGCACCTGTAACATCTATGGCGTTTATAAACCACGGTTGTTTCTTACCATCAGGAGTGCCGTGCGCTTATGCGCTGACCTCTTACATTGAAATGACAGTCACAGGGGTTGTATGTAAGGCGGCAGTGAGTTTCTGCAAAACTTGAAAATCAAGCCTGTCTGAAGAATTCTAATACTGGCGATGGAATTATCACATTCCTACATTTATAAACAATATAGCAACATAAACTCAATGATGGCGATTGAGTTGTCGCATCCCCACATTTGATTGCTCCGTGTTGGTCCGGGCTCCTTTGCAGAATATAAAAAAATAAGAAATAGACCATCTGCATTCCCGCCAGGCAGCTCGTAAAAGGCGAGCATAGACTTACCGTCACTAACATCATGACATCTAACTAGGTGGAAGAGTTTCGCAACGACTCACCACGATTGGTACCACCGCCTCCCCTATTCCTGTCGCTATAACGTCATGACGTGTTCCGGTTCGGAGGGTAAGGTAGCCGGTAAATATACTTTTGCTCGAGGCCTAACATCCCAGTCTCAGGTTGGCAACGCACCATTACCACCTTTGGTGTCTATAGGAGGCGTGATTTTTTTACCATCAGGAAATCTGTCTGCTTGTTTGCCTTCCGATATCAAAACAAAAATCTAATCTAGTCAGTATTTCCAGGTAGTAGATATGCGATGGGGAGTCCGAGACGAAGCCACAGATGACCACATGACCACAGAGCTCTGTATGCGGGAAATCAAAAACTGCCAGCGCCTATCTATGGGTCCTAACTTCGTGGTGTTCCTTGGT
Source organism: Calephelis perditalis (assembly GCA_018236665.1). NCBI lineage: Eukaryota > Metazoa > Arthropoda > Insecta > Lepidoptera > Riodinidae > Calephelis > Calephelis perditalis. The sequence goes on along the minus strand of DVZK01000568.1, from coordinate 5,043 downwards.
CAAAAGTATGGTTATAGGTATGTATCGATCGCCTTGATTTTGGCAACAAAAACATAATTACAAAATGCATATTTTCAATTTTCTAATAAAAATATCGCCCTGGTTTATATATGTGCCCGATTGGCGATAAGCGTGCCACGTATAACACTATGGGATTTTGTGTCTTTGGCTGGTTCTCAGTTCCCAACTCCAAATGGAAAAGTGTACATGAAATAGCTGTCAAATGACGTGTTAGGTACGAGCATATGTTTGCTATCTCTAGTTCTATTCCGAGAATAGATAATATCCCAAAATTTCCAAAGGTCAAGCTAATTATTTGTTTAGTTAGCTTCGGGCATTAATTAATAATGTAATTAATAATATGTTATTTTAAACATAATTATGCCCCGTATACTTTAATACTTATAAAAGGCCAGAAAACTTACAAAACATTAATCCTACAACTTTAGATTTATGATCGCAACTTAGATTCCTGTACAAGTTTCCGAGTTTCCATGAAGTTATTCCTTGGGTATGTTCAAACTTGACAGCTCGAAGTAGGAACGAGAATTCAATCAAAAACTATTCTACTTCGCGGGGTTTCGTTTTGATATTATTTTAGATTAGCTTTTATCAGCGACTTCGCTTGCCTTGTTCGTTTATGAGGATCAACTTCTAAAAAAGGAGATTTTATGTAAGTAAGAGCACCAGGCTTTCTTGATGGTAAGAGACAAACATGGCGTATTCCCCGTGTTGGTCTGGGCTCCTTTGCAGAATAGACCATCTGCCTTCCGGCCAGGTAGCTCTTAAAAGGCAAGCATAGGCCTACCGTCACGAACACTGACTCGTCCGGATTGGTACCACGGCTTTTCCCTTCCTGCCACCATAACGTCAACGTGTTAATGCTTAGCGTAAACGTGTTTCGGTCCGGAAGGTAAGGTAGCCGGTAAACTTGCTTTTGCTCGAGGCCTAACATCCCGGCCTCAGGTTCGCAACGCACCATTACCACCTTTGGTGTCTCTTTGGTGAATTTCTTATCATCAGGGAATCCGTCTGCATATTTGCCTTCCTCTAACATAAAAAAGAAAGAAATAAAAATATAGATTACTACTTGTGTGAAAAATATAGATGTCTACTTCACTACAAAAAATGACATTGTCATTATGGCGGCAGAAATAAGTTAGGCGGTCGATCCCTAGGCAAGTTGCTGCACAGCGCTATCATCAGTGGTCAAATTAGTAAAGGCTAATGACTTATTTATTCCTATTCAAACTTTTTACAAGCTGCCCAGTAGACAGGCAGATAATCTGGGAAAAAAGGGTACTCGGACCAACAGCACTAATTGAAAACGAAGTCGGTTTTTTACAGTTTTACTGCGTTTATGTTATTATGCTAAATTTCATTAAAACTGGTTCACTCCTACTGACGTAAAAATAAAACGAATATACAAACTTTCACATTGTATTTAAATCGATTAGTTGTTACGCATAGCTCCTAAAAACGAATAAAACTAAGAGAACAAAAGAAGTGAGTAATAATTTGCAATCTAGTTAAATAAATTAGTTGTATATGTGGAATAAACCACAAAAAGAGGGACGAAATATTCGGTAACAAGTCCACTCTGATTATTCATAAGATCAGCCTTGTGACCTAGTGGTCCGGTGTTGACGGAGACTATAATATGAGATTTCGAGTTTGACATCTGGTGCGTAACTGTTAAACAGTTTTTAAATGGCCGCCTCGTTGGTCGAGTGGCTAGCGTTCATACCTAATCACACTGACCAACCGCGAGGTTCGGGTTCCCTTCCGGGGTCAGGCATTTGCATGATGAACATTCAGATGACTGCAGTTCCGGGTCTGGGTGCGTATCAATTTAAGTATTTCTATGTCTTAGAATAGTTCGCGTTGACTAATACCCATAACACAAGCACTTTGAGGTTAGATGCTAGATTCTATTTGTATAACTTGTCCAGGATAAAAAAAATATTTAATAATCTACATTGGTCTTGTAAGGAGTATCATTTTCTCTTTCACTTCCAGACCAATACCAACATACGTACTGTCATCTGAACTGCAGATGCTAAGAGACGAACTAGCAGCGGGTGGCGTGGATGTCATCTTACTAGACACTTGGTACAAGAAGGATTCGAACGCTGTACCTCCTGTCTCAGTACTGCAACCCATATCGTCTATACTCATTAATTTCAACAACAAGGTACTAAATTTGATATTTTCCATTGAAGATTTGAAGAAACACTTGGACTGATTCACTTATCACTTATAATTTATTATTTTATAAGCCTACCGGTTTCGCTTATAGCACCATCATCGATGCTAAAACTTAAACCAAAGTAATAAAGTAGTTAAAATTTTAGCCCTGATGATGCTGTTATAAGCGATAGCGGTAGGGCTATTTAAAAATTAATTATAAGTGATACGTAAAACAGTACACGAGTTTCTTTATTTAAAAACTAGCTGACCCAGCAAATTTCGTATCGCTTGAAATTAATACTTCGAAAAAAAAATGAAAAAAAAACATTTTCCACAGGACCAAAATGTGAATCTAAACCATTCTCGAATCACCTTGAACACACACAAAAAAAATCATCAAAATCGCTCCAAGCGTCTAGGAGGAGTTCAGTGACAAACACATGAACACAAGAATTATATATATTAAGATATCAACAAGGTACTAACTAAAAACTAAGTACACAATCATGAAGTTGTACTGTGACTCTACTATAAGTGCTAGATGCTAGAGTGCTTTGTAGCAGCTTTTCCGGTTTGGTACAACATTATGACCTATCCCTTTGACTTTAATGTTAGTGCTCGTTATTGTTGTGAGGGCGGGGTCGTACCGGACGCCAAATATATTTGTGGTATCCTCGGCCTGTCATAGAAAGCTACTAACTAATACTAAAAGACGGTTTGCGGCAGTGAGTTGGCTGGTTGGGAAGTCAATTGGCTTCAAATCATGATACTACCGTCTCGAACGATAGCTGGCACAAGAAGCCTAGGTCTTTTCCTAAACAAGCTTGCAGACAAGCGTGGGGGTGACGACGAGATCCTTTGGAGATCCTGTGATTACTCGATGAGCACAAAGGATCCTCCCGAAAGCGACGGACATCCATAGTAGAGGAGCCCGCGATGCTAAATGTGTAGTAACTCCAGCGTCGAGGGGACTGACTGGACTTTGTCGATTAAATAGTGGAGAATAGAAAAGGTCATGTGAGTTAGTTCTTTTTAGCGGTGCGTTGCGCATCTAGAAGCTAAATAACAATTATTACAGTCACTTAATCGCAGGCAAGCTCATCATATATTAATAGTATGTATGACTAATAAGTTTCCGATGACAGAAATATGTGAATCAAACAGTTTGACGTAATGGAATATCAACATTAAAGAATTGGTTTCTGAAAGTTTCCGACCTTTCTACTCCCCTAAGTCCTATTCAAATCATCAGAAAATTTAAACATGCACTTAGTGGCATGCAATAAGCCTGCCGTACTTTAATCTGACATGTTCGAATATATTTTCAAACCAAAAAAAATTAGACAGACAACTCTACATGTGATAGATTATATACATAATAGAGGTGTTTAACAATGGTACAGAGTATCTCCTATATCTTAATCTGACGCGCCTGAGTTACTCCAAAATTCCGCTATTGGGCTCCCCTACTACCATGAGGATTTCTGCTCGTCAGTTAAAAAGGTCTACTTATGAAACTGTTTTTTTATATTTAATATATAATTCAACGTACTAGTATTTTTTTAAATAAATGGAGGCAAAGAGCAAGTGGGTCACCTGATGGAAAGTGATCACCGCCGCCCACGGATATCTTCGTAATATATATGAATCTCGTGTCACAATGTTTGTCCTCAATGGACGCCTAAAACACTTAACCGATGTGCAGTTCGATCCAACTTGAGAGATAGGATAGCTTATATCTCAATTTATGTTAAAAAAATATACCATCCGAGCGAAGCCGGAACGGGCAGCTAGTTTGTTTATAAGTAGCTTTTACAGTGTCCATAGGCGACAGTAGTCAGAATATCCCTTAGTATCAGATGAGGTGATTGCTTATGTATGTCAGGTAATAACCTGTTCGACTAAAAAATCGGAATGAATCAAACAAACTACAGTTGTACTATACTGTCCAAACTCTATCATTACTTTCATGGACAGTCGCTAACACTCATCCCACTAATTAGCGACAAGGTTATGAAAACCAAATAGTCCAAATAAATTACAAACACCAATCTAACTTGATAATAAAATAGACGTCAAAGCATAGGCAGACAGGATTTTTAATGAAAAGAAAAACAAAAGTCATCTAGAAGTAACGTTTAGGCTCGTCATTTGATAATGTTCTTACGTCTTTGTTTTATAAAAAAAGATTTGCTCGCAATCGAGTTGCTCGCATTTTTTTTTGTAATGTTTGCATTTCGTGTATATATTATGAGAAATTTGTCGTTTTCGGTTTCATTTTGTAAAACTTTGTTCATTTAAAGTGTACAAATAAAATATCTGAGAATAAACCAGAGTACCGAGCATTTCCTCGGTGCCGCCCAATATTCTTAGACGAGCTTGAATGAACAGGCCACCGCTTTACCCAAAGCCCTGATATGACCATTTATGGCTACTTCCGAACAATTTCGAATAATTAAAACTAATTTTTAAAAACCTATACTTGAATTTAAGCATTACTGGCGGATATTAATGCTCCAAAAACAAAATGAAAACTGAGTTTGGCGCCATCGTGAATAAAGATGATCGTAATTTTTTCACAATTATGGAATTTTGTGTAAATTTTGAGTATAATTAGTTAATTTAAGTAAGAATTAGTTTAATTTTGTTCAGTGAAAGTGCACAAATAAAATAAACATGAAGAAATTAGTGTATCGTGAATTTCCTAGCTGCCGCTAACTCTCCCAAAGTGAGTTGTGTAAAGTGACCACCGCTTTACTCAAGACCCTGACATGCTTTTGTAAATAGTAACTAATGACTGTATAAGAATAATTAATACGGAAGACGTGGCAGCATGGCCTAAAGGTCTTAGCC
>DVZK01000567.1:0-11543 GCA_018236665.1 Calephelis perditalis | reverse complement strand
TTCTTGATGGTAAGAAATTCACGCCGCCTAGAGACACCAAATGTGGTAATGGTGCAGTGCCAGCCTGAGGCCGGGATGTTTGGCCTCGAGCAAAATTAAGTTTATAATTTAATTACCTTAACCTCCGAACCGGAGCACGTCAACGGCAGGCATTGACGTTATGGCGGCAGGAGTAGGTAAGGCGGTGGTACCAATCTGGACGATTCGCTGCGAAACTCTACGGCAATTTTTAGTGTACGTTTACATATTGAGCAGATTACACATTGACTTTTTTTCATTTAAAAAATTAGGGTATCATGTATTTTTTGTATATTTCCTTAATATAGCCAAATCTCACTTGATGTTATAAACAATTGAAGCCCGAATTTACGAAATCGGATTATTCGGTTGATAACATGATGTAAATCAATTAAATGAATGTGGTCTAGCGCTTCAGGTGTTGGACTTGACTGCATGAGGTCCCGGGTTCGAATCCCGCAACAAAAATGTTGCTCGGGATTGGATATGTGCTCGGTTGGCGGTAGGCTTGCCACCTATCACATTGTGGGACTTACTGTCTTCGGCTAGTCGGGGATGCCCTGGTTGTGCCTCTGCCTACGTCTTCGGGGATATGGGCGTAAATAAAAAAATGGCAGAAGCTAACGCCCATGCAAAAACTTGAAAAAAATACATCCATGCACTATAGAAAAATACTGGTGTAATTCACTTTTTTTGGAGTTTTGTCTTGGTTGGAAAAAGAAGAACAATTAAAAGGTAGGTATAAGTATTTTTACGCTTAAATCCCAGAAGAGGTAAGCAGAGGCGCAACCAAGGCATCCACGACGAACCGAATACACTAAGTCCCACAATGAGATAGGTGGCAAAACTGAGCAGATAATATCCAATCCCGGACTACGAAAAAAAAAAAAAAAAAATAAAAATTCTATGTTTTTGTTACCCGACCTAGAAATCGAACCCGTTGCCCTAAATAAGTAAAGTCAGACACCGGTAGCATTATCTAGATCTAGATAGACAACGAAGGCGATAAAAGGTAGGTAGTATTTAAAAAATAGAGTAGGTAAATAAGTAATGTGTGTAAACATACTTATTTAATTATCACATGACTCCGATGGAAATGAACACCTCAGAAGTAAATAAAAAAAACTCTGTGTGGAAGAGACATTATAAAAACTGCAATAAACCGACTTCTATTTAAATAATAAGTCGTCTAAGTACTTATGTAAAAAACCTGATTATAGAGTATATTGTAACATAGTATTTTCCCCGATTTTTCTAAGTTTCAGTTTATTGATGCAGATTTGGCAATGGGGCCAACCAAGAAGTTTTCAAATAAACCACTACTCTTTCAAATAAAAAAAACGTTTTTTTTTTACTTATTGATGAAGAATCTACACTTGCGCATTTACCATTTCAACTACGTGTGTTTTTTTTAAATAGCAGCAAATTAAAAATATAGAATTTATTGCGAATTATCCAACATATCGACTATTGTGGAATCAAAAACACGAATAAATAAAGAACTGTATTTTCAGTAGTATCCTCACGCCCATATCCCCGAAGAGGTAAGCAGAAGCACAACCAGGGCACACACGACTAGCCGAAGACACTAAGGCCCACAATGTGATAGGTGGCAAGCTTATCACCAGCAGAACACATTTCCAATCCCGACCAAATTTTTTTTAATTAGAAAATTGGAAAAATCTAATCTTCTTTTTGTTGGCCGACCCGGGCCTCGAACCCTGACGTAATAAAAAGTGGATTTAGACTCCCGTGTGCTTCATTTAAAAGTAATTAATTGTTCCCCGCGTCGGGAAACGAAAACAATTAGAAATTGTGCATTTTCAATTTTCTGTTAGGAAACTTTGCCTGGAATTGATATGTGCCCGGTTGGAGATAGGCTTTGCCACCTATCAAATTGTGGGACTTAATGTCTTCGGCTTGTCGGGGGTGCCCTAGTTGTGCCTCTTCCTACCTCTTTGGAGATATGGGCATGAAGATACTTTTTTATAATCAATTGTTTAATATATTTAAACAATCAAATCAAGACTTTTGAAAACTCTCTCATAAATGTAAATGATAAGACGCATGCCTCTCAAAGACAGACATTAGCACAGGTAGGGACATAAAAAAATATTGGTGCCGAACACACAACCAACATTTTTTTAATGCCGGCAAAAAATAATTATTTAATACAATATAAAAAAATCAAAACCATTTGCGCATTTTTAGTTTTTATCAGTCACAGATAAGTATTTTTATTTTTATAATTTATTAGTATAATTTGTTATTTTGTCCAATTCTAGTGAAACATACGAATGATAATGTTATGTACAAATAAACAAGTACTCACGTCTATTATATGCGGCAGTATTTGTTAGTACATTTTAGTCATCCTTACATATTTAGCCACTTGTGAGTTATTTTTTGATGAGTTTTTAAGATTTAGGTTAGTTTTTTGATTGTGTGTCGCTTTAACACCTACGATCAAGCGGTATGGTCGCTTTTAGATATCGATGATCTGTATAAGATTGTATCGATCGACAGATCTTATAATAACACTAGCTGACCCGGCAGACGTTGGTCTGCTATGAAAAAATTGGGGTGAGTCACCCTTATCACTAAGGGTATGAAAAAGATTCACCCTCATCACTTAGGGTTATAAAAAATAGATGTTGGCCGATTCTCAGACCTACTCAATATGCTCACAAATTTTCATGAAAACCAGTCAAGCCGTTTAAGAGGAGTACAGGAACGAACATTGTGATACGTGAATTTTGTATATAATTTTATATATATAAGATAGTATTATCAAAAACAGCTTGCTATAAGTCTTTAAAATAATTTTTTAACCCTCGATGTAACATTTTACATTTTACAGGGGTGTTACAAGTTTGATGTGTCTGTGTTTGTGTGTGTGTGTGTGTTTGTGTGTGTGTATGTTCGTGAGTGCATGCGTGTGTGTGTGCGCGCGTAGGCGTTGGCATTTGCATGCGGGTGCGAGTTCGCATGCGTGTGCGCATGTGCACGCGTCCACGTGTGCATGTGTATATGTGTGTGCATTTGTATAAATTTTAGGGTGCTTAAATTATACAATAACTTTTTATTGTATTGCATGCACTATTTCCAAAAAAACTTATAAATTACAAAAAAATGAAACTTAATATACAAATTCATAAGATATAAGATTCAGTTCATTTTATAATATCTGAACGCAGTTTATCCTTAAACTATGAGTAAAGAAAAATGGGTGCTTAATTACTACAAAAAGTGTTATCAAAGCTTCGAAACGTACGACCCTCTGAATAAGCCAGGCCATTTATTTTTAAATGCCACCAACACGATCTCGTAATAAAAAAAGACAATTCCGGACGCAGAAATTCCAGTTGGAATTTCGAAGTCCGCTATTGACTTCGCCAGTAATATTTTGAAACTAATAGCCGTATAGTCGTAAACTCAAAATTGTTTCCACAACAAAGTTTCTCCAGCTCAGTATTACAATTGGAAACTAGTCTGATTTAAATTTGCAAACATTTGCGTCACATTAGGAATAGTTTCACAAGAGTTGAGATGTGTTAAATGTGGAAAGGACTTAGACTCTAGATCTGGACGGAGGTTCCACAGACTTCTCTAATATAGATGTAGAAGACGCACTATTATTAATGTACACACATTAATGTTACTCTATTCCACGCTTGTTGAAATACACTAAAATGCCCATATGTACTCTGATGTTAGGAAACTAAACTGTTTTTACACGAACAAAGACGTACACGCGAAAACACACGAAATAATGCCTGAATGGTTTACTTGTCTGTATGGCAAGGCAGAGTAGGACGAGCATGCTGATTTGGATTCAATAGATCACTTTGCAGAAATATTAATCGGATACTCCCAACTCGTTTAAAGAAAACTGCTAAAGCTGGAACATCATCGGAGAATTGCTAGTCTTCTGGTTTTCTACAAGCTGCATTGTGGAGAATGTGTCGAAAATGTACACAATATGAGTATCCAGCTCCATTTTCCATTCGAAAATCAAGACGTACAGCATGGTATGACCCGTACCTGGTTGATGTTCCTTACGCATAAACGTAAAGGTTTACTTCTTCTTTTTTCGAACATTTAAAAAACGTCTTAAAAGCAAGAGCTTTTTTTAAAAAGGTTGAATAGGCACCATATTAGGTATCAAAGGTAGAATTATACTAATTATAATTTTACTAATTCGATTCCTTCTTTACTGGATCGTAATACTCGTAGTAATCAAAAGTATAAATACTATTACCTAGTAATAAAAAAGTTCTCCTGACTTTAAATTAAAAACTTAACTTCACTTTGGACTAAAAACCACTCATACTTCCTGTTTTTACTAGTCTTGTGATTAACACTTATCTACAGTTTGATGCAGGGCTACGCGAGTTATTTTTTTCATCGAGAAAATCAGTTTTAACCCCCGAGTGAAAAAGAGGGGTGTAACAAGTTTGAAGTGTCTCTGTGTGTGTGGCATCTTAGCTCCTAACGAATGGAACAGTTTTCATTACGGATATGTTTCGTTCGGAGTCATTATTAGTCTATAATATTGCAGTCTATGATGTGATTCCAAGATGAGGCTGGTATGGTAAGACATGTAACTGTACCGGCTAGCCAACCCTCGCAAGCCGTCGCAACAGTAGCGAGCACTATCGCTATGGCGGCATGAACACGCCAAGAGGTATGTATGATTATGACCCTGTAAGACATTGGCACTGTATTAGTAATAACAATCAAATAAAAGTTTTTTAATAACTCCCGACAAATCAAAATGTATACTATGTAATGGATACGAACCATCTTAACCATGTTAAATTCAATCAAAAAAAACCGCATTATAATCGGTACATCCATTCAAAAGTTGTGATTCCACAGGCTCACACAAAACACATACAGACTCGTGAAACTTAGAACACTTCTTTAATTTCGTCAGGGATTAATAAATGAACCCCGACCTTGTTGGTCCGGGCTCCTTTTCAGAATAGACCATCTGTATTCCTGCCAAGCAGCTCGTAAAAGGCGAGCATAGGCTTACCGTCATTCGCACCGTGACATCTAGAGAATATAGGTGGTAGAGCTTCTCAGCGACTCGCCCGGAATGGTACCACTGCCTTACCTATTCCCGCCGTTATAACGGTTCAGAGGGTAAGTTAGCCGGCAAACTTTCTTTTGCTCGGATTAGGTTGCCAACGCACTTTTGGTGTCTAGCGTAAATTTTGTTACTATCAGGAAATCTGTCTGCTTGTTTGCCTTCCAATACCATAAAAAGTACCAACAATCTCTTTGAATTGCTTAGTAGCAAGGAAGGCAGTACTTTAAACTCGAGATGTGAGAAAAACATTCACAAATGTATGTCATATTTCCAATACAATTTTGCTGTCACAAAAATAACAACAAAATGATCGTAATATCGTTAATCGCAGTTATGGAGTCGAACAGCAAATGTTCCACCGAAGTTGATAACGTATGAGACACGTTCCGTGCGACACATTTGTACGGAATTATCGCCGAGCGTCCGTTAATATTGTATGCGACACTCTCTCGGGATATCTCTCTTACAAATACTACTCGAAACCTGAATTTCCCTACAGGTTCAGTATTAACGTGTATCGCCATTTTTTAGAACACGATCTTTTTAATTTTATTACCTAGTTTGATGTATTTTATGTTTGAATTTAAAATCTAGTTTTTAACACAGATACCAAACCTTACACAGGATAAACTCCAGTGTAATTTGAAATAATAAAAAAAGATTCGGTGTCGTGGGACACCAGGTAGGAACGAAGTTCCTTCGGCTAATGTAGAATCGACACAATTCATGAGTATATACTATACATTGGCGGGGTGGAGTGGTAATAGAGAGAGAAGGGATGAGAGAACGAAATAGACAGAGGGAGAAAGAGAAAGATATTACACACTACTCGCTTGTGTATATACGACTGTCGCACCTGCGCACGTCTCATTTAAAGGTTTTATTCCACGGACTTTTTCTTACGGTTTTACTATCACATTTTTTCAGTTCGGTCGCGCAGCTAAATCCATATCTCCAAAAAAAATCGAATTGGTCCAGTAGTTTCGAAGCCTATTAAATACAAACAAACATTAAAATCTTGCCTCTTTATTATTAGTAGAGATTGTATAACTTCTATTGCCAGAGTAAAGCAGGGTCAGGTCGTTAGTGTAATATAGGCGACACGCGTTCGCATCTAATATTTTTTTAGTTTAGGTATTTTGCTTAGAAGGAAATTTTGATTTTTCGATTTAAACAAAAAGATACACTTGGATAAGGATTAATAATATGAATTTATGGAAAGTATGGTTGGAAATGTATCACTGAATAATATAGGTATGTGTCATTGTATGTGTATAATCGAAGCTGGTCACTATTTTTTATTAACTTTTAAAATATAGCAGTTATATTGTTGTAAATCTAATAATACAGACATATTATATGATGGCATGAACTTTTTTTGAAGATATTAATTTTAATACATTCTGTAATATTGTAAGACATGTTTTTCTCTATCATTATTGATTTCCACAGAGCATGCAATGAAAGACATTTTATAGCAAATTTTTTACATCTTGTATTATATTATCGAGTTTTAGTAGGATCCCTATTTTTTTCTAGTTATTAATATAGTCCATGTTCGTCAGGAATTATGTCGGCTTCTAATGGTGAAATATTTTTTTAAAAATGGTCCAGTAGTTTTGGAGCTTATTTAATACAAACAAACATATAAACAATCAAATATTTCCTCTTCATTATTAGTGAAGATTATTTATAACTGTTGCGAAATTATACGAAATGATGGATAAAAAAATTAAAAGTCATTTTTTATGTCAAACATAAGTGAAAAATTTTGCCTAGGTCCTCCGTGTAGAATAGACTATCTGCCGTCCTCCCTGGCAGCTAATAACAGGCGAGAATAGATTGAATAGGTCACTACAAACAAAACTGCTAGTAGTAGAGAGCTGTGTAGCAGCTTAGTAAGGGGGTAGGGATCCCCCTTTACTACCCCCTTACTTAGTCCAGAGGGTAGGGTAGCCGGTAGACAGAATAACAACGTTTCCACTTCTCCCTACAATGTAAGGTGCGTTGCCAACCTTACCCGGTTGGCAACGCACCATTACCACCTTTGGTGTCTCTAGGCGGCGTAAATTTCTTACCATCAGGAAATCCGTCTGCTTGTTTGCCTTCCAATATCATAAAAAGTAAAAAACATTTTGGCAGAGGCACAACCAAGGCTCCCACGTCTATCTGAAGGCACTGACTGGCACTATGGGACTTACCCACGATGTGATAGGTAGCATTCCTATCGCCAACCGCGCGTATTGCTAATCTCGGACAACTTTAAATTTGAAGGCACATTCTCCATTTTTTTCTTGCCCGTGGATTGAACCCGGGACCTCAAGAAATAACTTCGAAGTCGGACCGCTAGACCACAGAAGCGATCGTTTTCAAGTCCTATTTAATGCATTGAAAAGTAATGATGATTTACGATGATTGAATGATTACTGAATTATGATTAATAAAAAAACTAGTAGAATTCTCAGATAATATGTAATTACTCATGATGGTATCTTTTGTTCCAGTGCGGACGGTAACTACGAGGTGACAATTATGACGAAAGCCATTCTGCATCACGACGGCAAGGTTGTGTGGAAGCCACCTGCCATTTACAAATCATTCTGCGAGATCGACGTTGAATATTTTCCATTCGATGAACAGACGTGTTTTATGAAATTTGGTTCATGGAGCTATGACGGTTATACGGTAATATTTTTTTTTATTTCAAAACTTAGAGATTTAAATTTACAATAGACATCCAGATCTTAAAATTTCCTGTCTACTGATTTAAAACGTACTTAGTTAATCTTTTGTGGTGCAATATTGGATATTCTTTACTTTACCCATATTATATTTAGAATTTAGAATTTAAAATATAAATACAAAATATCATTATTCAAATATTTACCCTTATTAATGATGATAAAAGTTTAAGAATTTAAAATATAAAGACAAATATCATTAGACAAATATTTACCCTTATTAACGATGATGAGCAAATAAATAATAATAATCTCGAAATAAATTATTTAATATGATCAAACCCTAAATTTACAAGTTTTTTGGTTATATAGGGGCTTAAGACAACAGTACTAATACATAAAAATAAATATGTGAATACGATATATACATATAATAAAGTGTGATAAATTTAATAAAAACCTGAAATCCGTAACACAGGCATCATGTTTCACACATAAATTTTTGCTTCTTTTGAAAAAAATCCCGTCGAATAAACGTCGGAATTCTAAGAACCCTGAAACAATTTTGCAGTAAAAAAAAACAAATTGGAAATATGAGATTATGATATGTGAGAATAGTAGAAATGTCAGTTGTGAGAATAATAGAACTCCAAAAATCAAAAACACCTGTCAAATATTTCACCAAGAAGTATTTAAAAAATAACATCTCACAATTTATGACTATTATTATACATCTTTGAAAAGGCTGCTAGAGTCTTAACTTCCGGAACCAGTACAATGTTATCGTGAAAAAAATACCAGTACTTTATGCGTCACAATAAATAATGAATATGATGAAATTTGTTTAGCAAAGAATACGGGAAAACGATAAAAGTTGGGGCGAAATTCACGATAGGCCTCTGGAAGATGTGAACAAGAACGAAACTAAGAAAGCTAATAAATCTTTTTGGTATCGACTTGTTTAAAAATGAATCTGCAATCTTATAGAAAAGAGTTCATTTTTTTAAATGCCTATGATGTGTTGCAAACAATAAGTTTGTTTAAGTAACTTATATATAGCTTTATACAAAATTATGTTCAAAGTACAAGTGGTATTGATAAATTGTATTTTATTTCGACTAAATCTTTTCCCATAAAAATTAGGTTGATATTAAAGTGTTACAATATAATTCGTTAATTTTATTATTCCTACACATTAAAAATGGGTAGATTTTCATGCATTGCATATATGCAATAAACTTTTAAAGACACGAGTGCTATGTTAAAACTTGGATAAACCACATTCAAAAGATTTCAAAGCCCTGATGTTAAAATTAGACACTGTTCATCTTAAAACAATTTGAGGTAGATAGTAGAAAAATAACAAAAATCAAAACCATTGTCTTAGTCCTTGTGTTGTACTAGTATTTATACTTTTAAACGACTAAAATCCTAAACTTTTGTTGTTTTATATTTCTTCGACAACGTATAACTACGGTCGATATCAACAGTAAAAATAAGTAAATTTCTAGCTATTTGACCCATTGGAGACATTCAATTCAAATGTAATTATCGCCAGGAGAAAATAATAAATAAGATAATAATTAAAACAATCAATATGACTGAACACAGAAGCTTTTTGCGTTTGAATAACATTAATGATAATACATGTAGCTTTTTAGTATGTGGCAGCAAAATAGCCTACAGTGTAGAAAATAAATTTTGACCGCTTGTAAATACCAAAGATCTCATCCTGTTGTATATGAGCTGCTGCAAATCTATTGCCTAAGTAAAGAATAGATTTTTTAACCTGTCATGTAATCTATCTAATGCGTTAGTACAAATCGCGTGTATTTTAGTTAAAACTGATTCATTAATAATTATAAATGTATGTGTATAAGCTACCATTTACTTTACTTTGATAAGTTTTTCTACGGCACTAATTTCGTGAATTAGTTTTCCACAAAAATGTCAAAGTTTGAAATTAAAATGAGTATTAGTGTAATTTAAAAGAGTTGGAAAAGTATCAGTAACTTTTCTAGTGTTGTAGATGCCTTTGGACAACATCGACCACTTTCCACACCACTTGCACATATCATGTAATCTAATGCATTATTACAAATCCCATGTATTTTAGGTAAAATTGATTCATTCATTATAAATGCTTACAACTACTGCTTACTTTACTTTGATAAGTTTTTTATGGCACTAATTTTTTGAATTAGTTTTTTACAAAAATGTCATAGTTTGAAATTAAAATGAGTATTGGTGTAATTTCAAAGAGTTGGAAAAGTACCAGTAACTCTTCTAGTGATGCAGATGCTTTTGGACAACAACGACCGCTTTCCACTCCACTTGCGCACATCCACTTTCACTTGTCTTGATTGCCAGTTTATCGAAAATAACATGTCTAACTTATTTTATTCTTTCAGGTGGATTTGAGACATATGAAACAGTCGCCAGACTCAGATCATATAGGCATGGGCATAGATCTGTCGGAGTATTACATTTCAGTAGAATGGGATATCATGCGGGTACCGGCCACAAGAAATGAAAAATTCTACTCGTGCTGTGAAGAACCTTATCCCGATATTATTTTCAATCTAACACTTAGAAGAAAAACTCTCTTTTACACGGTCAATCTTATAATACCATGTGTAGGAATATCATTTCTATCTGTCCTTGTATTTTATCTTCCATCAGATTCAGGTGAAAAGATTTCACTCTGCATATCTATTCTGCTATCATTGACTGTGTTTTTCTTATTGTTAGCAGAAATTATTCCACCTACATCCTTAACTGTGCCCTTGCTAGGAAAATATTTGTTATTTACTATGATGTTAGTTACATTGTCAGTAGTGGTCACGATTGTGGTGCTAACTGTAAATTTTAGGTCACCTGTCACTCACCAAATGTCCCCTTTGGTGAAAAAAATCTTTATAGAGTTTTTACCGAAAATATTATGTATACAAAGACCAGAAAAGTCTGATGATGATGATGATAATGACAAGCCCACTGAGGTAAGTTAAATTTAAATTATCATAAATTACGTTTTTTTCTCTGCAGTTTGTTCAAAATCGTGTTGTAACAAATTGAAGTTACAATAAGGTGATGAATAAAA
The DNA here is from genome assembly GCA_018236665.1 of Calephelis perditalis. Lineage (NCBI taxonomy): Eukaryota > Metazoa > Arthropoda > Insecta > Lepidoptera > Riodinidae > Calephelis > Calephelis perditalis. The sequence continues at coordinate 646 of DVZK01000567.1, read as the reverse complement.
CATTATTACAGCTTTTGCAGTTTTAGCGATTTAACATACTAGCTGTCGCCTGCAAATTAATGTTTTTTTTATATTTCTCACTGTAGGACTTAAGCAAAAAAGTATAACTGATTCCTAAACTACGTGTCAGTTACTTAGTTCACCCGCGGGAACATTTTACGGTATTGGAATAAAAAGTAGTCTACATCTTTTAAAATGGAACATTCATACATGATACATTCATACAAACTTAAATATACATAGGATTAGGAAGGCTTCGTACATGTGATGTTCACTTTTATTTTATGTAATATAATGAAAAAGAAGCTATTTTCAGCCGATTTAAAAAAAGGAAGGGGTTAAATATTCGAGTAATATTTTTATGTGTATTGATCGATTTCCTGTTATTTCTGAATTCATTTTTTTGCAAAAGCGTATTTCCAAGGCAGTTTTGCCACCAACTTTGGATTTGATCATGGGATCCCATAGAAATCGAGGAAAATAATCAACTTTTGTACTTACATTACATAATTATTGAAATCTTAGTCGGCTTCTTGTAGTTTTACTGCGATTAAATTATGACCGATCTCGTTAAAATTTGATTAAAATCCGACAATTGATTTACATGCTACACTTAAGTTGTATTGACATAAAAAATATAATTTTT
>DVZK01000566.1:0-11549 GCA_018236665.1 Calephelis perditalis | reverse complement strand
ATGCTCGCCTTTTACGAGCTGCCTGGCAGGAAGGCAGATAGTCTATTCTGCAAAGGAGCCCGGACCAACACGGGGGATGTAATATAAATTTGTCAAGTAGCGTAGAGCAGCGATTCATCTCACTCTCTCTTTGTATAAGATAGGTCCTATGGGACTGGCGTAATCGCTTTAGCGGCATAAGTCCTCACAAAAAAAAAAACATCCTTATCACATTAAAATGAGACCTAAGCGAGAGAGACGAAAGCACCAGCCTAAAATAAAAATAAAATACATTTTAGCTACATTTGTAACATCAAATTGAAAAACTAAAGATTTAGTTAAAGACATCGCATTTCAGGGTTAAAAGCTCGACCTTTACTCATAATAGACCCATAGATTAGATTAAAATCAATCAATCATAGCAGCGTTCGCCTAACGTAGATTAATCGAAGCTTAGGAAAACTTTCAATCAAGATTGTTTGGTCGCTTGTGCCAAGTTTGGAACACATCGATTGACCCATTTCATTAGCGTTATTATATAATGTTCGGGAACTTGTATAATCTGATTCGGTAAATATTTAAAGTCATCGAGGCTGGATTTTGGTTTTACGATACTACCAAAAATAAACTTGTTTGGATTTAACGTGATTGATTGGCTTATTTCTTCAGCCATACGTAGGACGTCTTTTGCATGCAAATGTTTTGAAGTTGTTTAGTATCTACTATGTACCCATTGAAGGTGCATACTCGAGTGACCTAATTACTGGCCTTCAATTACTCTTAACCTGAATGAGGCAGACCACCGTAGGGGTAATATCACTCCATCCGTATTAAGTTTTAAATCTAACGGTTTTTTTATCACTGTATACGGGTAGTTAAATTTCAAATGTTTTTCTTTTGAGTAGACGTGAAAAAACTCTTTGATCTTATGCGTTTTATGATATCTAAATACTTAGTTATACATATTTGTATTCGGGGTGGATATGAATTCGCGAGATGAGATATTATATTTTCTGTGCTGTGTGTTATACACCAAATAAGTAGTGAATCTAATCCAACTTTTTTTAAACATTGTACTGATTGGTTATTCATATTTGCATATTTTTGACCCCGGATGAAAAAAGAGGTGTATTATAAGTTCCACGTGTCTGTATGTATCTATCTGTCTTTGTAGCGTCAAAACTTTTAAACGGATAAGTACCTATTTCGGTGCGAATTTCTTTGTCTGATAGCTGGGTATTTAAGTTTTGTAGGGATTATTTGAATATTTTTAATTTTAGATTATCTTACGCTGTAGAATACTTATTCAGACGTTTATAATAAACGAGAACAAGATACCACCCGTAAGGCTTCAACAAATTAAGACGGTAATACCAAATGCGAAGAAAGTCTTTAAATGAGAACATTAACATGTTGAACGTCCTTCGATTAACACAAGAGCCTTTTATTTGGGTTTATGGGGCCTTTATTGTTATGGGCACAAAGGTTCGATTGCTTTAGGGAGTTCTGTATGAATAGGGAACATATTACTATGGATGTTATAATATTGTGTTTATACCCGATTATACTAATATTAACTGTTCCCGATTCAACGGCGCTTACAATTTACGTGAGAGATGATAATATATATATTGAACAGCATAAACTTTCAATAAAAAATTACAACAATGGCAAGTAGTGGTCCGGACTCCTTTGCATAATAAACCACCTGCCTTCCCTCCAGGCAGTCCGTAAAAGGCGAACATGGGCTTACCGTCACTAACACAGTGACTTCCTACAAGGTGGTCCAGTTTCGCATCGAGTCGTCTGGATTGGTACCTCTTTACTTACGGCCAATATTAATAATCAATCCTAATCCAGAACTTGCTATCCAAGATTGACATTTTGATCCATTTTTATGTTATCGCTTGCCAATAACGTATCTATGAACAGGATAAATATGGCAATTAGGGATAAGATAGGCCGACGGATACGCAGCTATCTGGATTGCTTGAAATCCATCTTTAGAGAAACATTATTAACATTGGCCGTTAGTCAGCTGTGTTACTTTCATCGAAAATCTTTACGAATCCATATTTGTCTTGGTCACAGTGTTAGTGATAAAAAAACTGATGTTTACCAATCGCTAATTGGCAGGAAACCAGATGGGCCATATTCTTCTAAAGGAAAATGTTTTCCTATTGTTTCGTTCGTTTTCTTATACTTATATACATATATTTATTACGTGTTAGTTAATTAATATAAAATAATAATAATAATAATAATTTAATGGGTAGGTAATATAATTACACGTAAGAATCCAAACTAGTAGGATAATCTTTGCTATTCATATAAAGTTTAAGTAAAACTTTCAAATTAAAAATTACACAAGTCGGGTCAGTATTCAATCGTGGGATCTTGAGTTATAAACATTTACTTATTACTGAAATCCATAGCGCCTACAACCATGGCGTACTGTAGCCATGCTCGTGCTCGTAATCTATAATGTAAAGTATAAAACTTCAGGTTTAATTTTGTCACAACTAGCTGTTTGACCGCGACTTCGTCGGCTTAGAATAGTTACCATTGTCATACAAAATTTCATCCCCTTAAAATTTTATTACAAACGGTTCAGCTGGTACTTAAGTCGTGAAACAGCAACAGTCAGACAGACATACTTTTGCATTTATTTTATTACTATGGATATCTATCGGTTACTAATCACAACTCTGATCTAGTGGTCCAATGTTAGTGTTTACTACTCAGGTTCCAGATTCGGTACTCGGGTCATGCAAATCAAAACCGTGTGTTTTTTTAATGAAAACAACGTTGCCTGGGATAAGTGCCTGATTGGGCGATAGATTTACCCGCTACCTATTACTATTAAATAGTGAGAAATACCTTCGGATACATCAAGATAGTTTTTACTTGAAAATAACAATGGTCTGGCCAGGATTATCACCGGATCTCGACGTGATACAAACAAATAAAACAAAATTCATAATGGCTACAATTGTAGAGTACCGTAGCCGTAAGTCATGCATCTCTTATATCATTCAAAGTTTTATATGTTCCGATTTAATTTTGTGACAATATCTATCGCTAATTAATCAACTCTGTTATCAAGTGATTTAGTGTTGGAATTAATTTAGACTTCTGGTTCGATTATCGGGTCGGTTGATTCAAAAATAGGTTTTTCAGTTTTTTAAGGTTAACAACGTTGTTGGAATAAGTGCCTGATTGGGCGACAGATTTGCCACCATTTTGAGACTTAATACCTCCGTTTATATTAAGATATTTTTTACTTGAAAATAACTTATGTCTGGCCACCATATTATTTGGATCTCGAGCTACAAACAATTATAACGAAAATTGCAGCCTACAATCATGGCGTACCGTATCTAAAGTCCTGCTCATATATTAATATAAAGTTTTATATTGAGATTAAATATATGTCACAATATCTGTCGGTTTATCGTGTCATGAAAGTGGAACATGCATAACTGTTTCGAAACGCGTTAACTGTTTCTTTGTTTATATTCTACTATAGTCATCGTATTTTCCATGGTTTACTGCTTAGATATGGCTATACATCACCGTGTTTTAATGAAGTATTTTTTTTTATTTTCAAAAAAAATGTACAGTTAAATATGGCTTCCAAACTTCTTATTATTGAAGCATGGTGGGATACCATTCTAGACAAGAAAAATGTGATAAGACTTCAAACAAGCCCACGGTTCTTCTGATGGTAGGATACAACTGTGTATTATAGACTCCGTAGATGTTGGAGATGTTTTTTTGTTCTGGCCAAGGTGTTAGGTCAATTGTGTAAGTGTATCGGCTGCTCTATCCTCCAGACCGAAACATGACTCTCATTTTGACTTGTCATTAAAGGTAAATCGATGGATCCTTACCCACACGCACTATTTACACCAGTGAAACCAGTGGTGGTGTTGGTGTTTTTTAAATAATATGTTTGCGTGGACCATCAAACGGAAAATACAAACAAAGAGTTTGTATACATAAATAAAAGTGTTATTAATAACAAAATATAACACTTGTTATTTTTACAATTTATTTTAATTATTTTTCATTTAACCGGTTTCGCTATGTAAGCATCATCAGGACATACCTATACACTACATACATGAGGTCTATCAATCAAATTATACATACATACAAATCTTCACGGCATGTCCTTCCAGCATCTTCTTCCACACACATTCATTACTCTTTTCATATAAAGACGCCAGTTCCAGACACTTAACACTACCATCGTATAATACCCGATCGATTTTATGGTGAAATGTCAACCTAGTTCTCCCCGCGTACCAACATCCATCCCCGTCCGCATTTTACGTCTTAAAAAAACTTGATACTTGATCTCGTTCAAAACAGCTTTAAGAGGAAGTTTAAATGATAATGTACAACATATCTTTTTTTAAGCTTTATCTTTCTCTTATTTTAGAAGTTCCAGGACGACACACATTTTACCACTTTGTGTCTCTACTGTAAACTATTCAGTTTAGAAAATAATGATATTAGAAAAACTTCATTAATAAGACCTATATACTCTCTAAAATGTAAGTACCAATTACGTAAACATTAAAAAAACATAGACTTTAGCAAAGGCCAAAACGACAGATGACAGTTTTGTGGTAGAAAGTAATAAGACTTAATAATCCAAATGAATTGTTGCAGAGCTATAACTAAGAATACAATCTGATAAGTGATAACACTAAAATTAACAATTTTTAACAAACCCCTAACAAATCAAGTATGTAATCTAGCTAAGAACCATATCGATCACGTTAGATTTCGAATTAAAAAAATCCGAATCCGAAAATCCGAATGGAAAAAATGGAAATTGGTTAATTTGTTCAAAACTTATGGTGCTACAGACAGGAACACACAGACACATCAAACTTATAACACCCTTCGTTTTCCGTCAGGGGTAAAAAGAATCCTAAAAACATAACTCACTTTTTTGAACGGCCATGTAATAAACAGAGACTGACTCAGGAACTTATTACACAGGATATGGCCCCCGTCCATAAAACCGACACCCGAAACTTATACCGATATCTGGGCACGTCTTTACGAATCCCATAAATGTCCTGGAGAAAAATTTTAGTCCGAGATCGTAAAACTTGATCACTTTCCGTCTGCACTTCGAGAGGTTTGCGAAAAGTGAATAAAAGTTGATCTCAATTGTTGACTGGTTGTTGCCTGCGTTTTTACCCACTTCGTTTTAATTTTAACCCTGATTGAATAAGAAGGGTGTTAAAAGATTGACCTGTCTTTTTTTTTGTATTTGTGTGCGTAGGTGCCTTTCGGTGGCAATGTAATTCGCAAATGTATGGGTACGGTTTCCAACACGTTTTTTTAAGCTTAATTAAATGTTTTTAAGCTACATTACATTTTGTTAGGGGTTTTTAAAAACTTTTATTTTTTTTATTATTGTACATTGCATACTTTCCTCCCTTGGCGTTTGGTCTAATTCTCAAATTAGTATTAACGAATTCAATAATTAAACCATTTCCTTTTCATAGTTTTAAATAATAATGACATAGTAGCCAAGATGCTGTAAAAGTGAATCCGGTTGGCTAACTCAGTAAAATTACAAAAAAGCAATGAATAACAAGAGAGTTTTTTTAAGTTAGCCTTACTTTTTCATGTCACCATAACAGTGCTTGTCCTTAAAATCTTTATAAGGTAACGTATGTTACCATCCAAAGAACCATCTGTTTGTTTGTCTTTGTGTATTATAAAGAAAACTATCTCCTTAACTACCTAAAATGAGTCTTGGTCATCGCAATAAAAGCGCCAATTTTTCGTATCCTGTGCAACTTCTTGTCAATCACTGAACCGAAGTTCACGGAGATTTGGCAGCACGTTAGTCCAGCAATATCTAGGACGACTTACAAACAACCTTCCTTCAGGTCAACCCAGTTATGCTATCCTCACCCTCCATCCTAGGTAGTGGATCTTAAACGTAAATAATATTGAACTAGCTTACGAGCTGATACATTTGAACATTCTTACGAAACCTCTATTTTCTATTATGTAAGATCCCCTTGACGGTCTATCACCATGACTTTTTGATCTTCTTTACAAGTTAGTAACCAGAAATGATATGAATAATATAATTTATTTACGGAACATTTTAATTGTTACAAACATATTTAATACAATACATATGTATAAAGCCCAATATACATTATACATGTATGTATTATGATCCAATCTGAAACATGGTGGAATATATTTCATGGGACGACAGCGCGACAGTTGCACAATTCATTACTAAATATATTTAAAATGTATAGGTACATATTTATATATGACACGCAACTCAAGCTTACGTGTAAAAAAAATATAACACGATAAACTTTATTTCTTATCTCAAACTAGTTGTAGACGTTGTTTGACAAATACAAAGATACAAATACATCACCCAAACTAACCAAAAACTACTTCATTATGAGACTACACTCGCTGAGAGACTCCATCGCCTATTTACAAGTCCATAAAAATACGACAACAATACTGAGGCCGCGGGTTTTTGTAACAATTATTTAAAGTCACTTTACCTGACGCTTACATAACGTTTCCAGGTTACGTGCAGCCGACTGCCGGACGGCAAGAAAGCATTTTTTTGCAACCAGCCGTTAATACAAAATTGCATATGGCTGCGGAACAAGTAAGGCGGATGTGCACAAGCTCAAAGTAATACTCTCACTGGTTAACAAGAAACGACTCGTTTTGTTTACGGCAGTTTTTATACAATGCCTAACATCTTTGCAGGCTTAGCCAAGATTGAAACATGTCATCTTTCTTCAATTCCTAACGATTTAGCGCCAGCAATTGAAGAAAACGCTAAATTGGTAGCCAAGGTAAAATGTTTGACACAAACGCTTAAGCTACAGAGTCGAGAGAAAACATAGTGGATAAAGTGTACGGTAAGCGATATCGTAGCGTCAACATAATGTCAACACCTGTGTCACGAGACACGGCTCATGTCCAATTTAATATTAAAATTTGAAGTATTTTAAAATTAAAAATAGTGGAATAACCGATATAATATTTGTCTGTTCATTATTACTTTTAAATGATTTAACAGTGTTATTTGATATCTTCAATTATTTAAATCTAATACTTATAGTTAAGTATACAAAGAAAAAAAAATTAACTAAGAACTTACGATGAAAGCTAGACATCAAATTAGACCGGAACGATTTGTCATTATAACATAATTTATATAGACCCGAAAAGGTGCAACTAGGGTACCTACGACTAGCTGAAGACACTAAAACTCGTGATGTTAGACGATAAGACAGGAACTTTGTTAACTTAAAATCGCTGCACAAACAACCAATCTACTATTGCTTCCACTGTATCAAAATGTTTTTGCCTTTTTGTCGACGTCTGATTAACACTTTCTCATCATTACGATCTTTATAATAGTAAAAGTTAGTCAATATACCTACATATATCACATTATACGAAATTTGTAAACAGCTGATATAAAAGAGACGTCATTTTTTAGCGTTTTCTACTGGGTTCGCAATCGACACTTATAATCTTTATAATATGTCAAAATAAGCGACTTGGCTACCATTTGTCGTTTGGCACTGTACAAACGATTAATTTCATTCTATTGGTTCGAACGCTACCTTGTGTATTTGGTTAAGACTTTTCTCTTTGTTTGTTAATATCAAGTGATGTTGTTTGTCGAAAGCCGACATGGCTAAGTTCGCTGTCACGTCGATAAAATGTCTAAATACGGTCGCTCTAGTTAAGCCAAAACATTTTTTGTAGAATGTAGAATCAAGTGTACTAAGGCAAACAACGAATAAGTGTGCTTACGTCGTTGATTATCGGAGCGGGCAAAAGACACGTAAACGTCGTGCGATCATATAACAAAATAAACAAATTTACTGAATATTGATTAACATTTCAATTGAATTTTTTTGTTATCATTATAAGTTAAAAATAAGTTACCATTTATTTGATATACACAATTGCGCGTAGCGAAAGGGAAATTTATTTAAAGCATTGTGACTAGTTTTTATTAAAGGAAGTAAACGGCGGAGAGGGGAGCCCCGTGACCGGTCCCCCCCCCCTGCACCCCATCTGCACCCCGCACTGGTGTCCCAACGAGTAACGGTGTGGCTGGATGGGAACAAACCTCCGCGGCTTGGTTTCTCGACCACGGACAACGTCAATGGCGAAAAGTCAATAAAACGACTAAGTGATGTAAAAAACAGAAAAGTTAAAAAAATTTATAACTTCATCATAAAATAAGGTGATACACCTGTCAAAACGCACACGCACAGCTGGTGGCCGACCATGAAACATATTCCCTCTGGTGGGTCGTCCACTGTGAAACTTGAACTTACATAAGGGCACTTATTCACTGTAAACGGTTATCTGACGGGGCGAAACTACGTAACACTTTACTGACATAATAAGGAAACATAAGAAAGACGAATCTATATCAATTATGGTGACGGCTCATAAACAATATATTTATTTAAACTACTGCGTGTGATAAAAAAAATATTCTAATGGCATATGAACCCCGGAAATTTTGCAATTAAAATGAGGTAGATACAAATTGTAACATAGTTTTTGCGCAAATAAATTCGTCATTCGTATGATTCGTGCCTATACGTTTTATAAAATAAACTAAATACGATATAACATTGACTAAAATGAACACACTAACGACAAAAAGTCGTGAAACTATCGAACACGTATTGCACTTATAAACAACCTGCGACAATTTTGTCGTAGCATGCTTAAATAACTTGTGCCAATACTTGGGATAAAACTGTTTAGCGCAAGTACCGTGCTAGTAACATACAGTCACAAGTCATCTCGTTTTGATGTAAAATATTAATGTGATTCTACAAATGAGATTGTAAAAGGTTGTTTCTGCCTTAAACATAAAAGCTTAGGATGTAAACGCAATTTTGATCCCGTATATCGGCACAAGTTACGCGTAGTTTCGCCGTGTACAAAAGGTAAGAAATTGACTAAACTAGGTAAATAATTTGTTTAGTGGGGAGGAATCATCTCTCAGCGGCGTCATCGCTGGGGGGGTCCTGTGGTGGGGGGGCGGGGGGTTCGGCGGGAGGGTCCCCGGGGGGGTCCGCGGGGGTTTCAGGGGGTAGCGACCCTCCGGGGGGAGAGACCCCCATCTCCGAGAACGCGGTGAGCATTTTGTGCGCGAGCTCGATAGTGAGCGCGTCCTGCAGCCGGCTGCCCTCGGCCGAGGACAGGCCCAGCTCCCGCTGTCGTTCCCGCACCAGGTCCACAGGCTCGTTCGTGTCTGGAAAGTGGTATTACATCCTTTACTCTTCATTTTTTTATACAACGAATAGAGCAGCACTTTAAATGGATCGTAGCGCAGATCAAAGCACCAATTACAAAAATATACTTTTAAACTTAATTATTGTTTTCTTATTTTTTTTATACATTACACAGATTGATTTAATTCCAAAGTAAGCAAATTATATCCTTGTATCATCGGTGTTAGGCAGCGATACTAGTACATAGAAATACTTAAATCGGTACTAGAATAAATTTAATAAACACCCAGGCACGGATTTTTTTTTCAAAATTTCGCACTAAAGCGGTTGGAACTTATAAAGAAAAAAAAGGTTTTAAACGTGACATTTTTTTTGTTACTTTTTCCGTCAGTATTTAAAAAAAATGAAAACCGTTTGCAACACAGACACAATTTTACTAGGCTTCTCTATAACAATGTTTAAAATGGTAGGAACCCGGTATGCTAAGTTTGCAGTTTATGACAGGTTTACAATTTTGGAAGAGTAGGAAAGTGTGTACTATTTTTCAAAATTATTTTCTTTACATAGATTGTGTTATAAGTGTGCTTACCGTGTAGGAATATATTCTTATGTGATAGTTAATAAACAGTATCTATAACTATAGTCGTACACATACAGATTGTTTATTTATTTCGACAAGAGAGACAGTTTAATCACAGAATAAATAAGTGACAGAAAACGCACTCGCGTACAAAACCAAACTTGTATTATAAGTGTATGTGTAGCAGCGGCACATATTACAAAAACTCACGCACGTCGATCAAAATAAAGCTCAAACGGCAAAGACATGGCTCATACAGCGCTGAGCGTCGCTAAAATAATTTCATTATTTTTATATCGTAATAATTTTTTCAATAGTACTTCAATGATAATCAAGCAGACAAATTTCCTAATACTAAGTTATAGGTACACGATAATTGCGCGCAACACGACTGGCGTGTTGTCTCTCTCCAAAACGTACACCATATGAATGAATCTAACCATCGACCATACATCCCAATAGACGCCGCATATAAGGCAACACGGTTCTGTCAACACATACTTAAGTGTAATTGTTCTAATGCTGCTTATTACTTAAAAACACACGAACCAGGTTTGTGACCTGTAAACATAGTCGTGTTATTGTATATAAAATAAAAAATAGATATAAAATGACTATTTGTTCAATTAAATGGTAGGTACGGTAAAGACAGCCGCACTTCAAATTACCGAAAAGATGGTACAACTTTCCGTAGGTTAATTAAAAATAATAACATTCATAATTACATTTTGAATTATTTGATGTTTATCGAAGTTCATCATATACTAGTCCATCATTGTGAGATGCGGGTTTTTATCCCTTTCTTACACATGTGGTTTTCAAGCTATCACTTTCGTTTACATACAGCTAGTGATGGACGAATGTGAACATATATTTTATCGATATTTTTATTTATTTATCCCGAATAGGACACACGTCTTGTGCCGGTATTGTATGTAGGTATTTATGTATTTTATCGATAAATTTAAGCAATGACAGAAACAATAAAAAACTTCTTACTCTGTTTACTTTTCAGTTGGCCTCTGGTTAGTTACTCTTTTTCATGTGAGAAGTCAGCGAACAAGCACACGGCTCTCTTAATGGTAACAGATAATCATGGCCTATAGACACCATTGATGTTACAGGTGCGTTGCTGTCCTATGGTCGGAGTGTAAGGCCTATTATGCAAATATGCTGGCTTCCCTACCCTCCGAATCGGAATGTGACACTGTCATTATAGCGGCAGGAACAGGAACGTGGTGGATAACTACCCAGGAAAGTTGCTGCACACCATTCTATCACCAGTTATCTTGTTGACAGTTACCTGTTTTACCTGTGCTCGCCTCTTACGAGGTGCCTGGTAGAGGGGCAGGTGATCTATTTTAGTCAACAGACCCGGATCAACACGATGGAAAACTGAACTTTTAAACAAAACTGCGGTAGAGGGCGCTGTTACATGTCATTGAATAACTCATAAATAGTTTGGCCGATTTTGCTGAACTCTTTTAAGTGCATTTACGTGGTTATCTGAGTGATATAAATTCAAGACTGGTTCCGATAGGCGATGTTGGGGTCAGTATGTCATAAAACTTTCAAAGGGCTGGGAAAATTTTAAAACTAAATTGCTTACAGTATTTCGACGATATTCTGTAGTTCAGGTGAGAATTACTCGAATGAATAAAAACAATTCAATTTGATAAGTATGTCATTTATAT
>DVZK01000565.1:0-11550 GCA_018236665.1 Calephelis perditalis | reverse complement strand
CAATCGAGTGGTAAGATAGATGCGGCGCAAGCGCACAATACGCGTAACGGGACATGGGTGTAACGGGAACATGGGTGTAACAGGACAATGGGTGTAACGGGACAATTAGTTTAACGGGACAATTAGTTTAACGGGACAATTAGTGTAACGGGACAATGAGCTTTTTTTCGTGCATGCAGCCGGCGTTAATCGATTTATTAGACAAAAAATTACAATAATAAACATTAATTACATACATGTTTAACATAAAGTATCTGACAGTCTTCGTACATTTTCATATTAATTACAATGTGTAAGAAATCACAAAATTCAAATATACAAAAATATAGCAACTAAATTATTTAATTATCAATCTGCATATCATCATTAAATAAAAATATTGTATGTGGTACTATAAGCATATTTATACACAACAATCAATGTAAAATAATATATGACAGAAACATCAAATACATCCACTTCCCTTTTTAATCAGTTAAAATAAGATCAATCTGAACCATTCACAAATAAATATATTGCAATATGAGGTGTACTTAACTACAAGTTGGTAAAAAAAGTTAAAATGTAACAATGTACAATATTTTATTTTAAGAGGATGCAGTCAATGAATAATAATAATATATAACAATTTTCAGAAATTTTTAATCTATCGAATATTTTAATCTTTAAGTTACATATTTTAATAACTATTACTATTGACGGGAGCTGTATAAATTGACATTTATGAAAGAAGACGAAGAAGCTTAGCCGATTAAATTAACACATTTTATACAATAAAAAAATCAGGAGTTAATAATATTTTCAAATTCTTTGTTAACTATACAAAAAGGATATTGGATGAAAATTTTAAGGCATGCATAACTTTTGCAGTTTAAAATTAAACATTTTTTTATGTTTTTAAGATAATATGATTATGTTATTAATATAACAATAACTAAACTATCATAGTACTCTATCAAATGGGCAATTTTTACAGATGACAACAATAAAAATAACGCTATAAAAAATCTCTTAAACTGCCTAAGAGCCTGTCCCTAAAGGGCATTCTATACGCCTACGTGTGAAAACATGCGCGCGTTCTCGAGATACTTTGTCTACAAAGAGCCCGTTCAGATAGTGCGTCGCGTTTCGCGCATAAAACGCCTGCAATGAGTGAGACAGACGACACTACGCGCGTACGCCACGCAAGTCGTGATACTCGGGCACCGTTGCTTCGTTTAGAATTAAGCGTGTTTTAGTGGCGTGTATTTGAATTAAAACTATCTGTAATAACTTTACTACAGTACATTTTATTAATAAACAAAAAAAAATAGTTGCCATATGTTATAAAAATGCAATAAGGGATAGGGACCATGGACGGTATACAAGCTAACACACAACCGCTGTATTCGAGTCAACATGCAAAGAATTAAAGTTCCTCTCTATTTTGTTGCGTGCATAAAACGGGAATATGTACGCAATAAAACGCCCTTTCTGGTCAGGCTCTACCCATCTTATCGTTTGCAGGTACTTTGCTGTCAAATAATGCGTTTGCCGCCTTACTATAAAAAAAGGAAACACTCGCTGAGCACATGTTTTACTAAACACTGTATTATTGGATTGTAAATTAATAACAAGTTGCCACGTCATCCACGTACAGCATTTTATTGGTTGGATTTCAATTTTAGAATGTTTAGCTAAACAAGACTATATTTTTTTTTGGGAAGGCAGTTAGTGTCATGTCAAAGTACCTGCAAAATCCATAGTGAATAAATAAACAATAACAAATCTAATGTTGGTTGCTATAAGTTGATCGCTATAAATAATAAGTTATCAGTCATATGTTATACTATAAAGTTTTTTGTTTATATTTTTAATCAGTTATGGAGACTTTCTGTCATCTCACAGCACAATAATTATGAGACCAATTTCAGTATGACTGGAATGTATATTTCTGCTAAATTAGAACTATTTTCATTACTGGTGTAATAAACATATTAATACTAAATAAAAAATATACATGTTACATAGGATTAAATTACAAGAAATTTGAAAATTACACTAAAAGGGTTTCCCTGTAAAATATTTCATATCAATAGAAATTTCATGTGAATCAAAAAATCAAGATCGTCTTCCTTAATCACTTGACATTTAAATTGCTTGTATAATGCCGAGAGTCAAAATTATAATTTTGCCATCATTTATTACTATTATTATTAAACTAAAAAATATTCGATGATAACTTTTTTCTCCAATGTTTTTTTTTTCCCTTTTTGTGTGCATTATTCTGCTGTATTAATAGTTTGAAATTATTGCATTTGACCCTTGTAATCTGATTATGTGAAAACGTGTAAATGGCTATTTTGTAAATATTGCACTTAATTACAATTGTGATATTTAATAGCTTTATCTTTTTCGAAGATTTTGAAAATGGCCATTTTGTAGATATTGCACCTAATTACAATTGTGATATTGAATAGCTTTATCTTTTTCTAAGATTTTGAAAATAAAATAAAATTATACACATTGGACTAAGATACTTTAATGATAACAAACAAACAAAAAACAGCGAACGTATTTAGTTACATTTCAAGTAATATTCAAATATTTGGTCCAAAAATTTAATGTCAAGTTTTGTTACTTTATATTAAAGGGGAGAACCTTTAAATTTATTCATACTTTCGATTGAACTACACTAAAATATCTCAAAAATTACTGTGATTCGGGACAGTATATATGTATTATAATATATTTAATATGTATGTTAATTTAAATAATAATCCAAAAATTTTATCTACCTACAAGCAAAATAAATAAAAATGCTTCTGAATTTGGCATTACTTATCTGTGGAGGACATAATAGGATAAAGTACGGAACCATCTCAATAATTACAATCAACTTGCAAGTACCTAACCCGTACGTAGTTATTATTATCAAAAGGACGCGAACATAATCATTAAAATAAGTCATTAATTCTTTCACATCTTAAAAATAGCTTCAAACTTTATCAAAAACTTTACATTTATTACAAAATACACCAGTGCAAAAGCATTACATTACGAAATCATAGCAATTTACAGAGTTACAGTAAAATTTATATATTTTGTACAATCTGTACATATAATTGGCAATCTGTGAAAATTTATTTAATATTAATCATGCTATTGAATTCATAACTCTATACTTTTATTCAATTACTTTCATTTGGAAATTTATAATAAAAGGTCGAAAATACATTTAAAAGTGTTATAAACTTTTTGAAACTATTAACAAACATCTTTTAATATTTACTAGTTAAAATAACACTTGTTTATACACAAACTGCTGACATTAAATGAACCAGCTTATAATTTTGAAACTAGAATTTAAAAATAACTTGCGGTTTATTTCACGTTAGAGACAAATGTTGACATGTGCAACTTACATAATAATTATGATTTCAAATCGTATTAGTATATTGTCTATGGCTACTGGTGACCATGCCCGCCGTTGTTCTCCGTCAGGTGAGTCTAGTGTAATTATTGTAGATCAAACAAGCTGATTTGTGTTTTTGGTAGGTCATGATTTTGTTTTCATTTCAGTTACCTGCCCTTGACCGATTTAGATAATTATTTTTTATTAGAAAGAATAGAAACATTGCCATTTCCGTAACCACGATTGTATGTTTATCTCAGATATTATAAAACTAGCTTTTTCCCTCGGCTTCGCACGCATTTAATTCGGAATAAAACAGTCGTCTTTCCCTATACAGAGAGGATTTCCTACTAACTTTGGAATATTTTAATTAATATCTACTACATTTTTACTTTTTACATTTTATCTATTGGATATGTATTTTTTTTTTCTGTGACACGAATACCTAATTAGAAAGTGTTGTATATACATGCTAACTTTGAAAGGACCGGCCAAATTTTATTAAATGAAGGTGTAGGCTTATATTATGGTACTGCATTTTCAATATTATTACCAAATTGTAATATTTACTCTTTTAAACAGTCATTTAAACCGTCCGCAAAAATGCTTCACTTGTTGTCACGCTATGTCGTACCTAGTACGAGTCATGACGTCACCAGCCTGCGAATGCGACTGCGATAGGTTGGAACCAGATTTGTGCTTTGTTTACGTTACAACCATGCATTTTCTATCGGATAAAAATATAAATTGACTTTTTATACATTTTCGTTTTTTCGTTTTTAGATCTAAAATGTTAAGGATTCCGAACCGTTTCTCAAAATTTGACTGTTGCTTTAGATGTAACCCTGTATAAACTTATGGGAATAAATTGTCTGTACAACATTGAAAACCGCATCAAAATCCGTTGCGTAGTTTTAAAGATCTAAGCATACATAAGGACAGACAGCTGCAAGCGACTTTGTTTTATAATATGTAGTGATGAAACGAACATACGTAAGTACCCTTTTACTTTATAATTGCAACTATTCAAACTATCTTTAGTTTACAAAATCTCAAGAAAAAAGAAAAACATTTTTGAATTAATTAGAGATCAATATTCATCTAAAAATCAATCAAAATCACACTCAAGATAATCAACTCATAGTACTACTATTTAAATTACGCGCTTGGCTTTACACTTTTTACCCTTTTTACACTTAGACTTTTATTTTTAAATTGGCTGACCTAATCTAAATTTAAGCAATATATAGGTATCTTTCAAATACATTCGGATTTCCGAAGCTTGACGAATATCACCTAAAGGGCAGAGTAATTATAGTTTTGCGTGATAAAAATCATGTACCACCAATAAAGTCAAAATTACTAGGTGACCTACTTGGAAGTACGCACTCTGTCTCTCTCTCTGTCTCTGTCATGAAACAAACCGCTATCTTCAGGCGTTTCTGGTCAACTCTGAAGCTTTTTAAATGTGTGTCTTTATATAAGGGTCAGATGTGTCCAATGGACACTTAAATTAGGATTAATGGGTCAGTTGGGTGTAGATGTCGAGACTCACGTTAGGGTAAATTGGTACCAGGCGGTCCGGTGAAGCTGAAGGGTTGCTCGTTGGTGACGAGGGTGGCTCGCGGCGCCGTCGTCGGCTGCGCCTGTCCGGCCTCCAGGTTGGCTGCCGACGTCCTCATGTCGTCTATTGATGCTCTGTTAAAATGTTTATTTTGTTATTATGAGCGTTAACAATATTTTTATTCTCCTAATTTAATATCGAAAACAAATTATAAACGGTACTACACACTTTCTATCCTTGGCGCTAGTTACCTAGCCTTTTGTAATTATAATCAAAACATTTGTTTTATTACATTTAGTCGCCTTTTCTAGCGATCCGGCATCGGACTTGACTTCAAGACCTCAAAGAACCTCAAGAGGTTCGGGGTTCAATTCCCGGCTCGGGACACAAAAAAAGTAGAAAATGTGTATTTTTCAATTTCTAATTAAAAAATAAACTTGCTCTCAAAAGTGAAACTAATTTCGCCTGTGTGGTCTAGCGGTCCAGACTTGACTTCATGAGGTCCCGGGTTCGATTCCCGGTTCGGGCAACTAATAAAAAATGTGTCTTTTTTTTTCTTTTTTCTTCTAACCTATCACATTGTGGGACTTAGTTTCTTCGGCTAGTCCTTCGTGACCTGAATGTGCTCTATGATGATACTTTACAATTTGTAGCACTAATAGTTCAAATATATTCTTAAATTATAACCTACAAAGTACTTTAATATTATCAATAGTCTTGGAACGAATTATTTAAATTTTAGAATGCTACAAAAAATATATATTTCTAATGCTAAGGCTTATACTACTTTGCAAAAAGGTGAACTTTGGCAAAGTCTTTATTACTGACACTGGTCCTGTGAGCATAAAAGGGCTTAAAACATAATAAATATTATTAATAAACAAGGACTAACGTTGGAGCAAAATTACGTTGACATTACAGACTGTATCAGATTGTAATAATGACTATATAATACCAGGTTGAACCTAGGAGTACTTTACTCCGTTTTATTAATAAGATGGAAAGTGTTTAAAATAATAATAAGATCGCATGCTCGGTAAGACATGTGAAGTTATAAGACAATTTGCAGAAAAGTATTTCTGCATTTACATAAATGTGTATAGCATAAAATATACAAGCTAAATTTGAGAAAAAATACTATATTAAAATGGGTTCTAGCTTTGACTTCCAAAAAGTACACTGCAACTAAAGGATAACCAAGCTTACTTACTTGCAAAATAGATATAAAACAGAAAATAACCACAGAGGTACTAAAAACATTTTTACATTATAATTTTTAAAAGATTTAAGTGAAAAAAATACTAGGCGGCTGGAATTTATTACCATCAGGAAATCCGTCTGATTGTTTACCTTTCAATATCAAAAAAAATAATTAAAAGTATGATTGACGCTCATATTTCTCTTTTTCTCCATTTTAAGTTTCGTTTACAAAACGAATTTGAATGATTTTAATATTGCAATACTAATTAAATAAAGCTGAAATTAAAAAGAAAACATTAATTATTTAAAATGTGGTCTTGGAAATGCAAGGTGGGGAAATTCATGTACAAAACCCCGTACCGATGCGCATCGATTTTTCAATAACTTTTTATAAAATCTAGTTCTAGGCTGTCCACCACTAGTGTGAATTCCCCTGAATTTTTCAGTCGCATCTCAAGAAGACTACCAGACAACATAGAAAAACAAATGACCAAGTGAACGTCCACGTTTACTAACGTCCAATATTACTTTAACCAAGGAATGGTGGTTGTAAGACTATGCCTTACGCTTGGTTTGCCAAGTGTAGGGCATTGAAAGTTTTATTCTGAGTTGTCCCATATAAGTGTTATAAAGTTCCGTTGAGAGTCATTGGTTTGGGAGTTATACTTACTAATGCATAAAATCTTAAAAGTACATAAAAAAGTATAACAAAATAAAACCGAAGGGGTAGGCAGAGGCACAACCAGGACCCCCACGACTAGCCGAAGACACTAAGTCCCACAATGTGATAGGTGGCAAGCCTATCACCAACCGGGCATATATCCAATCCCGAGCAACATTTTTTTTATTAGAAAATTGGGAAAACCACATTTTCTTATTGTTGCCTGACCCAGGAATCGAACTTGGGACCTCATTAAGTCAAACCAGCCTCAGATTTTTAACTCACCATGACCATATTCGGTCTTTACAAACAAGAAATATAATTACTCATACGCCTATCAATATCGCAAAAAAAAAATAGAAATATTTTTACCAACTTTTTCGCGTAGTTTGTTAATAACAGCCAATTTTACAATATCGAAATACAGGCTGCTATGATTAACTTTCCATTGTACACCTTGCGTTAGCTGAGGTTAATACCGCGATGTAGAAACAGTTATTTTGCAGTGGTTTAGGAACAATTTAATGGCAGAACCTATTGCTAAATAGCGTGGTTAACGCGAAGTAACACTTGATGCATACAATACTATATTTGTATATATATAATTATCTAAATTGTTAAAGATTATACGTTGCAAAGATCTGGGTGTCTTTATAGTAATTATTTAAGGTAAATATGAGTTTACGGGGATCTTTTTACATCAGAATATACTTTTGTTATAATCTATATTTTTTACACGACGGCGCATGCAAATAATGGTAATGTGTTTTTCAGTCTGTATATAAACAAATATATTTGTTTTTGTAGCATTCCAAAACGCGGGTCGCATTTATGGATCATATAGTATATTATTAATTAGTGAAGGAAGCAAGACAGGTTTGTCAGGATCGTGAGGTCTGGCACTCGATACTCTCTGCCTACCCCGTAAGGGACTTGGCGTGAAGATATGTATGTATGTATGTATGTATTAATTAAAGTCGCAAGATAAGCATTAAAAAAAGATCGGGTTTATTATTTGTTAGATATTAATTTAATTTGAAATTAATCCGAGCTACATCGAATTTAGTTAAATAAGTAGGAAGTATTTTTATTTAAAGTAAAAAGTCTTTGTCGGTTTCTGTGAACATTAAATTTTAGCACATGAGAAACCACGGGTTTTTGCTAGTTTTCCGTTATGTAGCTTCGTTTCTCCGTTTTTTCTGCTCTTTAGGTTTTAAGCTTAAAGTGTAGGTACTAGACAAGGCCATAGAAAACTTGGAATTTCAATGAAAGTGGTCTTGAAATTTTATTATCGAATCCGCAATGTACAGTCGTTCACAAAAATATTTACATAGTTGTTCCACGGTATAAATTTTATTAATTTAATAAATTTAAAAGTATGGTCCACGTGAATAAAGTTTTCTAATCGATGTATAAACGACGCTGAAAAACTTACTTTAAGTATAATTTGCCAGTTTCAAAATCTAAGAAAATTGCATGAGCAGCAGTTGCCTGCGGCTTCGTCCGCGTTTTTAACGAAACCCGTTTTGCGATCGGGGTTAAAAGTAGCCTATGTGTTAATCCAGGTCACAATCTATCTATGTTCCAAATTTCAGACAAATACGTTTAGCCATTCGAGCGTGAAAGAGTAACAAACATTCGTACATGCATACTCACAAACTTTCGCATTTGTAATATTAGTAGGATTCGGAATTTAAAAAAAAAGTCTAGATCTTATAGAAAAGAATTTTGTGGTCGACTGTACACGCGGCTTTCCACTTGACCTCGCGTTGATCTTTCATCAATATTCATTATCCATTTGACGATGTTGGTTCCGGACGTAAATCTTTTATGTAAAAACGAATTGAATGCTAAACAATCAAGTTTCACCAAAACTATGTAGATCCTAATTAATTGTTTTCCGCGACAAGCAAATTGTTAAAAAAACCCGACTGGATGTATATAATAATCTTTGTACCTCATTTGTTATTAAAAGTTCGTAAAACTAATATCTATATTAGAAATATGTTGGTTGTAGTTGGTTTGCGTTACGAAAATAATGACGCCATCAATAGATCAACCCGTATCCGTATCCGTAGAATATCGGAAATATTATCATTTAATTAGTTGTAAAGTGTAATTCTAAATTTAAAAATATTCAATATACTCTTTCAGAACCTAAACGTAACTTAGCTAAGAACCATCTTGATTACATTAGCTTTAGAACAAAAAATGCCCCAATCGGTCCATCCGTTCAAAAGTTATGATACGTAGACTGTATATTGTATAACTTTATGTACAAACACATCTTTTATCACTATCTTTTCCTGTCATTGTTTCCACATTCAAAACAAAAAAACAAAGCTGTACGATATAAACTAGATTTTTTCACTGGCGTAGGGATGTGACTACCCCCTTTTTGCAACGATTTTATTGTTCTAAACGATTGCACATTTCATTCTTTCTGTGTACAGACCTTAAACATTTGATTGTCTAGTAGTTTTAAAAACTTTGACCTCCGGACTTGCATTAAAAAATAATTGACACGACAATTAATGTCAATGGTGTCTGTTGCATTTCGTAAACTATTTATATATACACAATAAGTGATAGTGATCGATATTGTATATTTAGTAAAGTATTAATAGATTGTTGTTAACATTCCTTTCGCAATTCTTAAGGTGAGGCTTGTCTAATGTCTTGTAGGACTTGTCCACAGGAGCGATTATTATGCGTTTTTTTTTGTGACCAATCAGTGCCGTAGTAAGTAATGTTTTTTTTTTAATGTAATCCACCTATATAACTTAATAATGATGGTTCCTTTACCCATAATAGGAGATTTTTAATTATTGTAGTGCAATCAGTCAGCTCATGTGGTGCAGTTACCTTAATGCTCGCCTGGATTGGTATTTGCCACTACCACTACCGCTCTGCTCTTGCAGTCACAAAGTTAGTGATCGCTGTTGTCCAGTTCCGGTTTATGTATTATGGTAAATTTACCGACTTCCTACCTTTACGTCGTCATTGCACTAGCAACATCTCGTTGTGGTACAGTACTTATCTTATAAAATTAGTAAATTCGTTTGCTTGCTTATGATCTAACATAAAAAAAGTTGTTAACTTTGAAAAAAAGAGTTTATTTATTATGTTTTTTGTTGGTTCGCGTCAGTTGAGTAGAATAGACCATGTGTCTTTCTACCAGGAAGCTAGTAAGAGGCTATTAAAATATAGGTCACTCATCACTAACAAACTAACTGTGCAGCAACTTGCCAGGGTAGGGATCCAGCGCCTTACTTATCCTGCCACCGTAATGACTATCATTTTCTTCCCGAAGGGTGCCTTACCTGGAGGGTAGAGTAGACGATAGACTTGCATAATAGGCCTAACACCACGACAACAAGACAGCGACGCACCTGTAACATCTATGATTTATACAGGTCAGGATTATCTCTCACCATTAGGAGAGCCGTGTGCTTGTTCGCTGACCTTTCACATAGAAAAAAATGTTGTAAACCTCTAAAGTTAAAATAATCCAGTGTCCAGATAATTAGTTCTTAAATTACTAGATTACTGTTATGGTATAGTTTTCTGATCGTGAATCGTGATAGTGCTCGACGTGTATTTTGTTTTTTTTTTGAATAAACATTTATGCAGGTTTAGTAAATAACGTACTGTAACTTTTTTCTTAAACATACAATAAACTAGTTTACAAAAATGAAAATCTGTTGCTCTATTTTTTATAACTACATATTGTTATTACAATTTAAAAATATGTATGTAGTTAGTAAATATTTCAAAGTCGTCTCTTTTCAACATTAATAATGCTTAAAAAATAGCTTTACCATATCCGTTACGTGTACTTAATAATTAGGTATATTTTCATTCACTAATTAATTTTCTCGGTCGTGTGCATTAGGCCTACTATATTGTGTGGTAGATCGACTTTCGCCACTCAATTAATATTCATATAAATATGTTATTAGTTACGAATAACAATTTTATGCGATTCTAATTTGTTTTTATTAGATTTTGAAAGATTCGCGTAAATTAGGCGAAGGTTTATTGTATGTAATGAAGGTTTATTATATTATATAAATGATTTCATAAACGAGTTCGAAATGAAACTGGACAAGTGCGAGACGGATTTGCATACTTTTCTCACTGATTTCTTTTAAATTGAACTCATGATGGTAAATATACACCTCATGGACGTCAAAGATCTTATTTGTTTGTTTCCACCCTGAGATTGGAATTTAAGCTTTTTGCATATTTAATTTTACAAGCTACCCTACACTTTTGCTCGAGGCCTAACATCCCGGCCTCAGGTTGGCAACGCACCATTAACTCCTTTGATGTAACATTAATTTCTTACCATCAGGAAATCCGTAAGCTTGTTTGCCTTCCAACATAATAAAAAAAATTACGTCACACAGGTTTAAAAATTTTTGACCTCACCTGTAGCTGTTGAAGCTCCATTTATGCAATATTGGAAATTGGAATTGAGTAAGTATGTCTAGATACTATTGAACACAATAAAATTAACATTTAGGTAATAGTAAACAATAAATTATTTTATTGTATATGTTATATTGTTATATATTGTTGAACTTATTTGTAACCAAATGTTAATAATCCACTAGTACTGTGTGTAAAAGTACCTAAAATCATATCTTTATATATATATAATTCTTCTGTGAGTGTGTATGTCACTGAACTCCTTCTAGACGACTGGACCGATGTCGATGAAACTTT
>DVZK01000564.1:0-11563 GCA_018236665.1 Calephelis perditalis | reverse complement strand
TGGCCCGCGGTCAAATTTTCGTCTGCAATGTGGCCCGACAATCAAAATATTTGCCCACCCCTGGTGTACAGGGTATCGAAAGTTTTTTTTTTTCAAAAATATTTTATAACTTTAAAAATGGAAGAGACCGATTTTTTCTTATTTTTCCCTGGATGGTCGTCGTATGCAGTACCTACCAATCAACCAACTTATCGTTGAATTTTGGGACACGTTGTATACTACACTGTGTTTCCATCTAAATATTATTTTCTTAATTAACAATCTGCGTGAGTTGAACTATCTATCACCTAATGACGGTCACAGTGTTATTAAAAAAAGTTTCTAGTGACAAAAAAATAGACTCTGTTCCTAGAGAATAGAGGCTCTTTTCTCCTAAAACAGAGTCCAATTTTCTTTAAAAGTGGGTAACTTCATGTATGGCTTTCTGTGCTTACTTAAAATTGGATACTTCACTTGGATACATATTCAAAACCTACCAGTTGCGAAAATTATTCAAGTATAAATTGTTTTAGATTTATTTGGTCATGAAGAAAATGGGTACGCTCCGACCTGAAGATGAGCGGAAGTATGGTGTATATGGTCGATTGTCTGTTGTCTCTAACACGCCTAAGGTATTAGTAAACTATACGTTGATTTTATATTTCTTTTTTATTTGATAAGACAGCAAACCAGGGCACGTTTCTCCTGATGGTAAAAACAACCATGACCTACAGACATGATAGATAATGCAAGAGCCAAGAGCATTGCTGATCTGAGGTCGAGGTGTTAGGCCTAATGTACAAGCCGAATGACTACATATTATATTCTAGACCGGTTCACAACAATATCATTACATCGACATAAATAATAGCAAGGGAGCCCAAGATTCAAAATTTGTAATTACTACAATCGACGAAGTCATTTCGGACTATATGACCACATCAGATAATAATAGTGTAATTGTTTATGTTATGTATCCGATGATTGAAATGTGCCAATCAGACGGGTCGGCATAATGGCTGATAAACAAAGAAGTCTTGGTCTTGGAAATTTCATGGCCCTTTTACTCCTCTACGTCACGCTTAAAGCGTTAGAATATTTAAATATGCACTTACTGGCAAGAAATAAACGCACTGTGCTTTAATTTTACGTGCTCGATTGTATCTTCTAGTGAAATAACATAGACATACTACACGCGCGATTCAGTAGAGATTTTAAACATATTGGTGGTATTTAACAACGGTAGAGATCTCGCCAAACTTCTAGTCTGCTGAAGTTACAACTATTAGTACCTAGTACATTCAATCATATAATTCAACGTGTTAAAACTTAATGACTTGATAGTGCTCACTCTGAATAATTTATTTGTTTGTTAAAATGAAATGTTTTTTTGTTAATATAAGAGGAATAATTATACTAATAAACCGATTTCCTACAAAAATAAGCAAACAAAAACTTGAGAGGAATAAACAAAGCAAAAAAGGAAAAAATAATGATATAAGGGCGATTGTACTTTACTATGAAAACTGGTATGTGTTCAATTCGGGATACGCTGTCTCTTTAAGGTAACACCTATATATATATATAATCTATGCGCTTAAGTAACTGCGCAAATCCCTTCTTGGGTTTCCCTACTGTACATAAGGCGGCCGATCTCTAATTGGGCTAGTTGCTACACAGCGCACTACTGTCAGTGGTCACTTAATAAACACCTAGGCTCCCTGAAATCCAGACATCTAAAAGTTCATCTCACAAATTCCTGCTCCTGTCGGAAATTGGACCTAAGCCTCGTGGTTGGTCGGTGAAGTTAGGCGTATACGCTAGCCTCTCGACCCACGAGGCGGCCAATATAATATATACAAGCAAACATACAAAATAAATAAATCTTAATATATGTAAATAAAATTGTTCTACTTACAGAAAGTGTGAATTTCTCCCCAATATATTTTTATAAAACTACAAAGGAAAAAATAGAAAGGATATATAAAATTATGTGTACTGGTCAAACTAAACTTAGTAAAAACCGGGGACCATTGTGATGGTAAGATTTTATTATACTGTAAAAACTCCATACCTACTCATAAAACTAGTTGCAACCCGACATTTTAATAAAAATATTTTGTTACACATAGAACTTACATAGGACACTTTTGACTCGTCAATATTAATCTAAAATCTACCACCGGATCGGATTTACTTATTACGTCCGCAATATGTGTTTTGTCTTTGCTCCTAACTACAGTTCACACAAAACTTAAATGCGCCTCCGAAGTAGGTACTCGTAACATGCGGGGAAGTGAGGAAGCGTACGGCGCTCTTGTCTATACTAGTGCTTCGTCTCTTTTGCTTGGGCACAGTTGCGTAATATATTTGTTTTGTGTTGTATTTTATACTTTGCTGTTGACGGTAGCGAGTATAATAAACTTGACAAGCCGTAAACTCATGGTAAGGGCTCTGAATGAACTTCGCATGGGGCGCATTAAGTTTTGCACGAACTGTATTGAATATCCCACATTAGATTACTGCTATTACTACACCCACCATTCTAATTTATTAGGATTCTCTCCTTTCTATAAGTTTTGGCCTTCATGTTAGTATTTTGCCATTAGTTAGATGAAATTTGCATCAAATTTTAATCAATTATAATTAGTCATCAGTCATAAGTCATGTCAGTCTCTTGGGTAAAGCGGTGGCCTCATTACTCAAGCTCATGTAATGAGATGTGACGGCAACGAGGAAATAGACGATACGCTAATTTCTTCATAATTATTTCATTTGTGCACTGAACAAAATTGTACAAAATGCCACCAAAATTGATTAATTTCACTCAATATCAACACGAAATTCAGTAATTATGAATAAACTTCGACCATATTTTATCTCGGTGGCGCCAAAACTCATTGGTATTCTCAAGCATATTGTTTTATTACATCATGTGACGTCACAGTCAGTGTACAGTATAAGATGCACAAAATTTTATTAAATCCGTTCTGCAGTTTTTGCGTTATAAGACCAACCGACAAACATTTCAAAAATTATCCTTTTTGGTTTTGTATCTCGTATAAAATAAGTAGCAATAATTGCTTTTTTTAAAAATATTTCAGATGAGGTTTTAGTGCTCTTTTATTAAATGTTTAGATGAAACACATAAATATACATCGCCTATAAATACTACATTAATGCTTTCAAAATGGAACACAACAGTGGCGTTATGACGTCACAAACGGGTAAGGCAAGTTATACCGACCTGGCAGTCATTACTACCATCAAGTAAATTTAAAATATAATAATATACACAACGATTTACTGCTTTTCCTGTGCCTAATTTGTCTTACGTCTTCTGTTGCAGATCATCCACAGCAGTTCACAAAATAGGATGGTGCTTGCATTTTTAAAACTCTATGTCGTATTAGGTGAATATCTTCGACTAACGAAAAATATTATGTAGGTTTATGTTAATGCGCGCTATTAAATATGATGTAAATTTTGGTGTCAAAAAGTAAAAGAAAGATAATTGTTTAAGAATATATTTTCATTATTTTCATAGATACGTTGTTTTGATTTCAAATTTGTCAAAATACTTTATATTATACAAATGTCACAAGTCCAGCTTTATTTTATTTCATAGTCTGTAATATGCTAGGTTGAAGGTCTACTCCAGTACACAGAACCTCAGTGATGTTTAAAAATGTATAATGATAGGGCCAAACTTGATAAACTATTATTAAGTTATATTTATAAAAAAACTTATTATTACAACTCACAGTACGTTAAATCCAGCAAATAAAACACTCATTCTATTTTTGCTGACACAATATAGTTTGTGTGATGGTAGTATAATTTATTATTAAAAAAAGTATCTTCACGCTCTTAAGAGGTAAGCAGAGGTAACTATCAGGGCACCCATAACTAGTCGAAGACTGCGACATGTGAAACCTATCACATGTTATAGGCAGCACGCCTATTGCCAATTGGGTTCCTAATCCTGGGCAATGTGATTTTTATTAGAAAATTTATAAAACACATTTATTCTTTGCTGCCTGACCTGGGATATGAACCTGGTACCCCAAAGAGTCAAGTCTCGTCCTGTCCTCTGGTACTGGTATGTTATTGATAATATCAAAATTTAAAGAAGCAAATATAGGGCTGAAGGACAGAATTCAGGTCTGTATAAAATTATTTTGTGTATCATAAAAAATTTTTTCTTACTGGAAATATTATTTATGTACTGGAGCATTAAATACAAGGCGTAGCTTATAATTGCACATTTTATAACGCTTTCACAAACTAAATACACAATAAACACGTCATATATTTTTTTTATAAATTTAGCTAATCAAAACTGTAGTCTTTTGGCTAAGGACCCCCCATCAATACCCTCGAGGAGTTTTCTTTTTAATGATGGTTTTTCTGTCTCCATTTTCGCCAAACTCGTAGGCATGGGCAGTTTAGTTCCCACAGTTGGAGCAGGTTTATTGCTGAAAAAAGTAAATTATATTGTTTATCATTTCTCATTCGAGATAAAAATGTAAGGCAGGCTTACTGATTGCTGGCCTAGTGAAAGATATAATTAAAGAAGCACATGGTGCTCCTGATGATATGAGACAGTTGTGGTCTTTAGATACCATAGCTGTTAAAGCTGCATAACAGTCCTGCATCAAGGTATTAGAAATATGCTAGTGTACTGGGTATCCAGTAACCTCCGGACCAGAACATGAATGTTTATGGCAGCAGAAATAGGCAAGGCGGTAGATCCCTACTATTAAAAGTTACAGGACAGCACTCTACCACCAGCGGCCTTATTAGTCATGATGCAGTTAACTTTTGATCGCCTCTAAACTGCCTGGTAGGAAGGCCATTAGTCTATTCTACTCAGGAGGTCAGGACCACCACCAGGAGGAGAAAGATGTAGAAAATAATATAATGATGCTATTATTACTTTGATATGTTAATAAGTTTGTTTAAACATGTCATTTAATGTAAGTTAAACATGTCAAATTTGGAAACAGGTTTTTTTATTTATAATTTATATAACATTAGTAAAGTTTGCAAGCTAAACTACCTGAAATATGACATCTGTAGGGCCTGGGTGCAATCGCAGCGCTTAGGTGGGTACAAAGATAAAAGGCTCTCAAGTAGCTGTATTAAGTCTTCTGATGCAGCACTAAATATGTGACGCAGCTCTTGTGCTGGGAACTGAACAAACTGCATATAATCTGTTAAACTCTTCATACCCTGTATTGAAAGAAACAATTTTTACACAAACTTTTATAGCAATAGAAAGAAGAGACTATATTCTATTAGGCAACATTTTTTATTAATTAATCTAAGTCAAAACTAAGATATGAGCATTTAAATTAAAACTAAATTATATTAATAATTAGCAATACCTTTCGAAATACCAGAATAAATTTAAGAAAAGCCTACACCTGAAAATACAGACATTCACTACCTGTTTTTAGACAAAGCTTTTGCAGGCGTGGTAGTTATTTAGCTCTGGGAAACCATTGAGATATTGTAAAAATCTTTTTAGCTGGAACATAACTGATAGCTACGAAAAATTATCAAAATAGGTTCAGTCATTTTGGAGTTTAGCCAAGATAACGCGTGTGTGTGTGTGTAATGTGTATGTATACATCTATAAATACATACATTGCTGATCATGGTAGGAAACAAACTTTGAGTCTTGTTGCACATCAATATAAAGCATGTATGGCATTCTTCAATGAAAAATCAACAGTTTAAAATAATCATCTATACTCACAGGCCATATCTCTTCAGTTGGTGTGCCAAACACTTGGAAGATTCGAGTTAGCTGATCCAAATCGGATTCCCCTGGCAAAAATGGAACTCTAAGCAGCAGCTCAGCCAATATGCATCCAACTGCCCACATGTCTACACCTATTCCATATTGCCTTGCCCCAAATAACAATTCTGGGGATCTGTAACATTTGTATACCCTATGTAAAATAAACTGACAACACCTGATTGAATAATAGTGTCTATTATGAAGAAAATGTTTGATTGTAATTGTTAGCCCTACAAGTCAAGGATGTGCCTAATAATAAAGTGAATCACCCTCTTAGAGATGTTAATATCGTAAATGACAAATATTCCCTCTTAAATGCATTCAAAATCATCATTTAAGCTCATAAAATTACATATTCATTGATAAAATAATACTCAGAGTTAATTTGGGGTATATTATTGAGTTAAGAATTTAGGGTTTTTGAATTAAGATTATCGGAAAACCACTTTATTTTACCAATAATCTGAACTCACCTGTACCATCTTGTAACAACTTGATGAGTATTTATTCTGCTGGGGGAACCAAAAGCCTTTGCCAAACCAAAATCACCAATTTTTAATATGCCTTCTCTATTTATAAGCAGGTTGTTAGGTTTCAAATCTCTATGCAATATCCAGTTTTGATGTAAATATTCTAAACCTATAAAAATAATGTATATTATGAAAAAAAATATACACATAACATTGTAAAATTCCACGGTGCAGAAGTTGACAAGTTTATAAAAACACAATTGATATACAAATTCTGGACACATTATATCAGTCCTTAATTTTTCACAAGCGCTTAATATGTAGTCCTTAGTACGGGACATCAAAGATCACAGCTTGTGAATGTGCAACAATGTGCTAATTAAAAATGAGCAGGTAATGATATGTTCAACAAAAATAAAATATCTAAAGTAGTACCTACCTTATTAACCTGGGAATCTAATTCAAATACTA
Source organism: Calephelis perditalis (assembly GCA_018236665.1). Lineage (NCBI taxonomy): Eukaryota > Metazoa > Arthropoda > Insecta > Lepidoptera > Riodinidae > Calephelis > Calephelis perditalis. The sequence goes on along the minus strand of DVZK01000564.1, from coordinate 4,834 downwards.
GCCAATACTTGGAAACATAAAGTAGTCAGTAGCTTAAAGTAGTTAGTCCAGTAGGCCCATAAAAACAAATAATATCATAACATAAGTCATAAGCTCATTTGGTTACATCAGTAATCACCAAAGTCCACAGGAGTAGGTTGTAAGCCATTGCCCCACAATGCACCTTCTTAGCTAAGGCCATACAGTGGGTCTACCAAATCCGGCAAAATTTTGAGTGGTCTATGAAACAAAATAGTTTGGGAGTCTCTGATCTATGTGTTGGCCAATATTGTCTATAATAGATAATTGAAATATTTTCTATTTTAGTCCATATTTTGTTTTCAAATTGTACTACTGATTTTTAATAATTATAATTTGAAATAATTGTGTTTGGCAAATAAAAAATGTTCTAATTACTAGGCTAAAAATGTTTTTCCATAACACCTGTTTCAATAGTTCTAACTAAGAACTCTACTTAATAATCAATGAAGAACATATATTTCTGACAATTAGGCAATTACCTTGTTAACTTGTTAGTCACTTACGCTTATCATATCAACTTCTGGTTTCCCGCTTACTTATCTTATAATTTTGAGGTCATAGGGGACTTGCTTGTTTTACCATCAAGAGACACTTCTATTTCCTTCCAATACCATAAAAACATTGTTGCCAACCCAATTAAATTATATTTAACTTTTTTTTTGGACTTTGGTACCAATGTACCAAACGTCTTTGCTATTGTAAATTTCATTATTTATAAAAATTTTAATGCAAATTATTTTTCTAGACTATAATCCCTTAGACAAAAAGGTTGGCAACCCTGTCGATATCTGTATAACCCATGAAACTATAACAATACTACTGAAGATTACACTATTTACAGAGAACTGATGTCATTTCCAAATATTGATGACTCTCTCTCATTTTAACTTTGTTTTTGTCATCACAAGACTAAGAAAGAGAGGCTGGTACATTAGAAAAACTTTGTAACCTTTAGAAATAACACCAATTCTTTGTTAGGTGTATAACCTCCAGTAGTAATAAAGCATTTTTTTGTTTTTTTTATTTGAAATCTAGAATAAACTTACCTTTTAAAGTCATGATCATATAAGCTTTAACATTTCCGGGAGTCAAAACAATATTGTTATCCTTAACTATTATTTCTAGGTCAGTATCCATAAAGTCAAAAACTAAAGAAACATTTGATTTTTGTCCAAATACATCTGTAAAAGAAATTTGTATATTAACATTAAAATGGGTGTAATTGATCTCATGCTACATATTAAAAACTAAATACATTATATTATAATTTTGCAGTCAGATATTTTCCCTTCTGTGAAAGTATATCTCAGTCAGAATATGAAACTGAGTAACATGAGAGGTGAAAAAATATAAACTTAATTGGTAACAAACCTTCATTCTCCTCACACAAAGATAGAAAAAAATATTGTTCAACAGTTATAATTACCAAGTAAACCGATAAGGTTTATGTGCTGTAATTCTTGAAGTAATTTTATTTCTCTTAAGGCTGTTCTGTTAATGCCATCTTGAGCTTCTAGTCTGGACCCAAGTTTTATTTTTTTAACTGCAACTATTTTGTCTGTTTTAACATCTCGAGCTTTATAAACTGTTGCAAACTAAAATGTAAAACACCAAAATATAAAACGCAACACAAATAAAACGACAAACAAAAAGCTAAAAAGCAGAAGTTGAAAATTACCTGTCCCTCCCCTAAGAAGTCTATCTTTTCATAGCGCAAAATTGGGTCTTCCATGTTTGACAAAAACTATTTTAAATTAAGTCAATAAATCATCTCGTCATTTTATCACAATTTCTAGCAATTACTTTAGCTCAAGCAAAATATTCATTTCGCTTTTGATTTCGCTCTCAAAGAGTATATTCGCTCTAAAACACACCGTCGCCAAGCCGACCGAATTCAAATTTGACAAATGTCAATTGATTGACAAATACACAGCAGAAATTAATGTTTGACGTCTTGGTCAGTGTTGCTAGCAAACGTCGTAAGACGTAATAAAATGTAGTTGTACCCATGTTGTACCAAGAACCCGTTTATATATTACGTCCATGTAAAAAGATAGCAATAGGAATATTTTAAGGTCAATGATCGAATACGCATGTCTACATGAATAAGGTAATTCTCCCCTAGGTAGGCAATAATGATAATGACACAAATGCTGTAATCTCGTGCGAAACTGGCTACAAGACAATACAAAGAGTAAATTATGTGTAAAGTAGCACGCGGCTATATAGCGGCAACGCATTGGTTTTGCTGTTTAAATTTGCTAGTTGTTAGTAAGTATCTTAGTAATATTTAATTGCCAACAATTACATTTTTTTAATATACCAGCGTATTGAGAAAGCAACTATCGATGGCGCTGAGCTATAATCCTTAGTCTGATACCTATCTGTCCAAAATCATTAGACGCACCACCAAGCGCTGGGGAAGCGGATGTAAACTATACACCGTTGACATAATATGCTATACATGAAACAATTGAAATTCAAATTGGTACTGATAAAGGAAACCAAGGACAGATATAAAAAAAATCTAAGATAATCTCCCAAAATAGTCTGTAGTAAACATTTAGTGTTATATATAGAGATGGTGTAGCATTGCATTTCGATAACGTTGTACATTTTATTGTATTCTCTTAGTTGTGTGAGTGTGTGTTTCACACGAATTTACTTTAGTACCGCGTTTCCATTTAGACGATTGAAATGTATGAAATAATTTAGTTGTTTTGACTACTCGCTAGAGGTTCCGACAATAACATTTAGGTCAATAAACATAAACGTGATAATAAAGTTAATAATTTAAAAAAAATCTTACTTGGCACACTGTAGTGTAGAACGTCGTATAGTAGGTAGGTAATCTATTAGTATACATGGTAATTACATTATTCTCTTATCAAGTCCTTAGAATATCCTCATTGCCACTAAGAGACACAAATCCCCGTTAGGAGTATTATACAAATATTACAAATACATCTCTATCTAGTGACCTTGAAGAATTTGACAAATGACATTGACAGCGTTGTAGGTACTTGTTTCGTGTTGTTTTCTTGTGTTTCAGATTTTTTTTATCATATCCTGATGAAACTTGAAATTAAAATGGTTATTTTTGATTGATGTGTTATTGTCATTAAAAGCAATTTATGAATTATCAATTAGATATCCATAATGCCTGTAAACTCTAAAATCTACAAAATTAATAGTACAAAAAAACCTTTACATATAAGTAACAAGAATAATAGAAAGTAATGCCACAATGAATACCGATAATATTCAAAATATATATTATGAAGACATTCCACCTGATAAACTAAAGAAGGAAGACTTTTTTTGTACAGAAAGGATAGTGCCTAGGAAAATAAAACCTCAAAACATTGTAATTAGGTTAATGGATAGAGAGATCTATGGGTCACGTAAACCTGGGTCTCACTTCCACGTAGTTCGAGAATTTTATCAGAATGTATTTCCAAACTTAACAATAGTGAATGTGGAAAAACCTCCTTGCTTTTTAAGAAAATTTAGCCCTGATGGAAAACATTTTATTGCTTTTTCTGCCGATCAAACATCATTGGAGGTAAACATTAGTTTTATTATCATTATAAACATTTGTTTTACATGTTTGATGCTGAAGCAGTCAATAGGCCATTTTTTAAGTGTTAACACATGCATATCATCATTCACACCACGCCTCATAAGTGTAGGATATTTTTGGTACTAAACTATATAACAATATAAGAACATATTTCCAAAAATATGGCTTGTGCCATGAGTGCAAGTAAAATTGCTAGGTACAGTGTAACAAATCAGCAGGTTTGTTGCATGTATTGCCCGAGTTTCACAATAAGGTATTAGTTTTTGGTGTAGTTGTGTTATGGTATGCAAGAAGTTATTGTTAATGCATTGTCTAACCTACAATATTTTGATGCCGAATCATTGACAGGGAACTGTTGAACTATACTAAAATAAAACTTAACACAATTAAACTTCAAAAGATTTAGTACTAAATTGTCCAAGTATATAATTTTATGAGCATTATTATATTAAACTCAAAAACTATTTTTTTATGTCAGAGGTGAACAAACAAGCACAAGGATTTTCTAATATAAGAGACAATCATGACCTAAAGAAATCATAATACATTATTTAAGTGCATTGCTGTTCTTTAGTGTGGGGATGTTGGTTTTGAAGTACTAGTATACTTGTGCAATAAATTAAATTAAAAAGGTAATTAAGTTGGTTTGTCCACTCAAATATTTTTTTTATTAAAAAACTTGCTGTTGTATTGAGAATTTCCTTTATTGTTATTGGTTGAAGAATGTTGATTGATTTAGCATTACATCACTACATAGTATAAAAACATATTTGTTTTATGCTGTCTTTCCCTATGTATGCTTATATCTTCAAAAGTGTGCAACGGATTTTTAGGCGCTTTAGGCATAGGCAGAGTGATTTAGGAGGAAGGTTTATAAGGCTAGGATGAGCTGCTATTTAAGTACATATAACAAAGTAACCTTAGCAGATTGTGATGGACAATATTTGATCTAATTCCAATTTGAAGCACAACTTGAAAAATTATAGTGGTGTTCTTTTTATCTATGAAAAGATAACAAACAAGCCTTTAATAAGAGACAACCATATTCTAAAGTCAGTGTAGGCATTATAGGTGCATCACTGTCCTGTAGCAGGGATGTTAGGCCTATTGTGCGAGTAAACCAGCCATCCCACCGTCCCAACAGTAACATGACATGTATCATTATAGTGTTTAGGTAAGGCGGAATAGGATTCAGAACCTGGCAAGTTGCTGTGTAACAAAATTTGCATA
>DVZK01000563.1:0-11566 GCA_018236665.1 Calephelis perditalis | reverse complement strand
TATTAGGGATTTTTTTATTTCCAATTTTTTTTTATTTATTTTTATTTATCAGAAAAAATAAACAAGGCGTTGATTGAACCAATAAAGCCAGTAATCTTATTTATTTTTTAGTATTATGACACACAGTGATATTGTAGTCAAAGATATAATAAGCTGTAAGCAGCCTATGCACTCTCGCTTTGAAAACGTCCAATTTGTAATTATCCGCAAATCAGTAGTAATTTATTCTCGAATTAGTGTTTCAAATCCTGGATATTCTCAATATTTAACTAAAATAGTAAAGAAATAGACTAGCAATTGCAAGAACAGATGTAGAAACTTTAGTAGGTGATGTAGAGCTGACACATGTACATGAAATTGCATACCCTCGTTAAGATTTTGGCAGGGATGGAAGATACAATGCGGATTACAAAGAGTGCGTGATTTTTCAAGGGAGGTTTCAATGAGCATATTTATTTTGTTTTTATCCCTCGAGTCAAACGGTTCTCGTGGGACAAAAAGTAAATCATAAAATGCATCTAATCTCACAAGCAACTGCTTTTGAATAAAAACTGACAATATTTTTTTAATATAACGTTTGTGAATTAGTAACTTATAAGTTACTATAGTAATTTATGTAAGTTAAATTCAAAATTACATATTATAATTATTTTATTTTTAATACCTTAAACCATAATGATTTTAATGTTCTGGAAGGAATATTTTTGATTACTTTATTACATTTAGATTTTTATTTAAAATGTGTTATTGTTTTTTTTTGAATGAGGCAGGTAGTTAAAGCCATTTCTCATGAATCTCCATTTTATCGGCTAACATTTTTGTCCTTAATTGCATTGCAATGTTTTTAAAAAATATCGATCAAAATATGAATATTATTTAAAGCGTCTCGGTACAAAAGTGCGAAAACTTACATTAAGATTGTCAGTGCCTTCGCCATCTATGACCGCAGCAGGATCAAAATTGAGATCTGCAGGAATGTCCACGTCCGTTAAAGGATGGTGGTCAACTGATGGAGGACCTGGGGTATGACCAGGCGTATGGCTTGACCCTGGCGTGTGAGCTCCACCTCCACCCGGCGTGTGCGCTGATCCAGGCGTGTGTGGCGTGTGCGGCGTATGTGGCATCTAAAAATTAAAACGGAAGTTTTATAAAAATTATGTTTAAATAGTTTCTTATTGACGCAAACATTTTAGAACTTACGTTAATAATAAAAAACGAACGTATGATACATTTGTGCTATCTGGTTATAACAAACAGAAAACCAGTTATTTGAAAGAACGTAATAGCCCATATTTTGTCTTTTAATATGTAATAAATAATACATTTTTTCTGTAATTGTAAGATATATTTGATGCTAATAGATGTCGAAAACATAAAATTTAAAAACACTCAATCGCTCCGAGTTTCAAAAATATTAATAGAACATTCCTTTTTGCAATATGAAAACTGTAGCTTTTTAGTTTACAATAAGAATCGAAACTTTTTTGTGATTGCTTCAATACAGGTTTTATTAATTACGAAATAAAGTCTATGAAATATGTTTTTAGTAATCGTAGTTACACCAATTTAACTGTTCAGTAGTCAAAATCATAAATGAACTCCTATTATTTTTTTCGGGAATCGCCATTCCGCTGTCACTTTTTAAAGTATGAGCATCAAATTACCACTATCGCATTTTTTAATTATTATCACTATTTTCTAGATAAAATTCTCAATCAGAAACATTAAAAATCACACTAGAGACGATGTTTACAGAACCGCTGTTTCATTTTCGAAAAAGAATCTTTTGAAATTTTTTTTCATTCACAAGTTAGTACAACGAAAAAATGCAATGCACTAAAGAAAATTTATTTAAGTGCTTAGTTGAATCTTCGAAAACTAAATAGTTTAACATTGTACTTTATACATCACGTTGAGATTTTTCTTAATTGTAAAAATGAGTTGAGATATATTTTATCATTAACCTAAACCATAATTAAGCCTTAATGAAATTAAAAAAAATAAGCAAAAAATATAAATCGTACCTGTTCATTCACACTTTTTTCCATTGCATTAAGGGGGTCTAAAGAATTGACGCTTTCATTTAGATGTGATAGTGGGCCATTTCCCGCAAACTCGTTGCTTCCTGGTCCATTATTCATTCCAAAATCATAATTTTGATTATTTCCACCAGAGTTTCTGTTCTGCGTGCTTTGATTGTAAGGAGAGATCATAGAGCCACTGGCAATCGTATTCATGTCTGGAGGTAGGTATGGTGATAAGGCTTGTGCCATGTCCCAATTATTCATGGTAGGCATATTCATCGACCCCGGTGATACTGCTTTACCTCTTTTTCCGTTGGTATCAGAACTATCATCTTCCTGCTGTAAAGTAATAATTTAAATTAATAATCTTAATTATTTTTATACAATTTGAACACTTTAAAATGTAGGTTTTCTTTTTAATTTATATTTCCTGACAAATGCAGTGAGTGAAATCAGATTTTATTTTTTGGCCAATCATTAATATTATTACATTTACCTTAATGTTAGTATTTGTAGCAATCTTAGTAGCTTTCCAATTTGCTCCACTATCAATCGTAACTTCGTCGACGTCGGAGGTATTCAGGGTATTAAGAATGCCCCACATATATTGGTCAACTTCTAAGCCTTCTAATTGTGCTGGTTTACTAAAATAAGAAAATGATATTAATATAATGTTGATGATGTAAAGTAAAACATTCAGTAAAGAAACATTTAAATGATATTTACTTGCAAACTGGACATCGCCATGACCCTCTCTCGCAGTTCAGTTGCAGGTATGATTCCAGATCAAAACATTGTATGTGCTTGCATTCATGTCCACGCGCAGGTAATGTGATTTTTTTGAAAGTAATCGGACATTTTAACGAAACTTTTAGCGCAGTTTGTTCTACACTGTCCCTGTCATTAGAACCGGTAGAAGGATTTCCGTTAGGTGGAGATTGGTTGAAATTCATTTTGATTTTAGCAATACAATGATCTGCTGTTAGTAATCTTTTTCTTAGTAATCCTTGCAATACACTCCGCACGCTCGGTCTATGGACTAATTGTAAAACGAAGAGGTGTGACTGAAAATATAAAATATTTTTAAATTAGACTTACATTTTGTTATTGAAAAGAAAAATAATAACTAAACTTTTTTAGCTGTTATAAACTTCATTTTTATAAACTTACACAACAACAAGCGGAGACGGTGATTTGAATTGTATTTCTGCCAGGCTGACATACTTCTTTCAGGTACAGTGGTTTATGTGAATTTTTATTTTCTCCTCTATCAATTACTAGTGGTGTAGCATTTACAGACACTTGAACGCTAGCTGGCCAGTTGGTGTTCATTTGTCTATCTTCATGGTGAAAACATTTTAGTTGTAATTCCAAATCCGACCTATTAAAAATGTTAAGGTTGCATTATAGATTGTATGTTTTATTATTATACTTAGTTATAATTTACAAAATTTGTCTTGAAATTAAAATGCCCGTTATATTTACCTCCATATTAACGTTGAATGCACCGTAGGTTTTAATTGGAATACGTGATTGCTAACTGCTAAGTTATGTTCTAATCTAAATGGCGGTAGTATAATACCATCTCTTACAGGGAATGTTAAACGGAGCTCATCATCTAAAACAGAACAAATATAGAAGGTTGTAATATTTATTATTCATAAAATAAAATGTTAGACAATTCTTTACTTTCAAGAACCTTATGAACAAGTAAATGTAATTTATTCAAACTTACTTTGCATGCCCATAGGAGGTTTCAATTCGTTGAAATGAGGTTTAACATCTGCGTTAGGGCTTATATAAGGTGGCATACTGCTGGCCGGTGTTAGTGGTGGCGTTGGATTACCAGGAACTGGACTATGTTGGTAGCTCATATTCGTCCGCATAGCTACTTCTTGCGCAAACTGGCCGCTATATTGCCCGCTATATTGGCCATTACCCGCTTGGTGTTGTGGAAATTGATTTGGTACTGCGCCGTTGAAATATTGGCCCTGATTTGAATATGGTGGTGTTGATTGTCTCATATTTCCTCTCATTGCGGCACCGAAGTTACTACTGGGACCTAAAGGTTGCTGAGGTGGATATTGCCCTTGAAATCCAGGTCGACCACCGTATCCTGTAGGATACTGGCCTGGCCCGAATCCTGGTTGCGCACCCATATATTGAGCTTTTCGCGTTCCCATTATCATGGCTCCTGACGGATAAGGTGTATGCCGTCTCTGATAACTTGGACCCATTTTCGCAGAATTTCCCATTTGGCCTGGTCCCATCTGGGATGTCATCATGTTAGCATGCATTCCCATATTGGCCATTTGTGCCATAGGATTCATGCCGTTCATACCGGCATTGCCCATTTGTCCCATGCCAGTCATGCCGTTCATGCCGCCATTGCCACCCATTCCCATTCCTGTCATGGCTGGGTTATGGCTGCGTTGCTGCCCGTAGCCGTTCATCGCATTATATTGGGGGTTGCCCATAGACATGTTGTTTTGCATCTGGAAAAAGATAGGATGCTTTTGTAATTTTCTAGTTTGCATAATATTTTTTAAGGTTGTTTTTACTTTTTTAGTACATTTCAAACTTTTGTTTATCAACTTGTCTGAGGGAGAAAATTCATTTGAGATTCATTAAGAATGACTAAACTCTATGTTGACTATTAAATTAAGATTAAAATAAAGTTAAGTGAGTTGAGTTAATAGAAAATTTTTGCTTGTGCAAATAAGTAATTCTAAATGCATACTTTATTCAATGAATTTACATTTTTTAAACTGATAAAACAGATCATCAACAGTGAAGTTATATTATATGATAAGTCTATTTGTCTAAGCTCGGAGGATAGATTCGTGTGATTAAATCGATTTGTATGTATACCTGCGAGAAAGGCTGCGAGTCCTGCATCGCGGCCGAGGTGGCCGCGGCGACCATCGCGGCGGTGGCGCCGAACTGCGCGTTCTCGCCCCCGCCGCTCATCGCGCCCGTACCGCCGGCGCACCCATAGCCGCTGTTGGCAACATAATATAATTAAATAGGATTACCTATTTTCAACCATGATTTGCGACGAAATTCGTTAGTTATTCCTCTCACCAAAATAATTTACCTCTTCTTTATAAGGCTTTGTTGTTGTTACTAATTATAATAAATATATCGTCTTTAAAACATTGAAGTGTATTCGTTATATTATTCGTTTTATAATGTTGATTTAAATTAGTAATAATCACTGTCGAACAGTATGAGATAAATGACTAACAAGATCAAAGCGCTACACGTGTGCTTAATTTGCAAGTTTCAAAATGGACGGTTTTATGCATATTTCCTTTTTTTGGGTCGAACGATAATCACTAAATATTTTTTACCTATTACTTATAATATACTTAAGAAACAAGTTTCGTGTTATGTACCCTAAATTAAAATATTTAATTATTTCTTCAGTTGAATATTTTTGTTTTCACAAAAAAAATTATTTGTAGCTCATACGTAACTTTATATTTATTCAAGTTACTTATAGTCTATTAAATTTAGTTTCTACATAAGTTAATAAATAACTGTTGCACAGTATAAGTCTTAAATTTTTCTTGTTTTTAGTGTACACATTGTTGATGTTGTCACTATATATACATATTTGAGTTAAGAATCCAACTTTTTTCGTGCATAAATATGCAACAATTTCAATCCTTTTTGTTTCAAATCACGATGTAAGTAGTTTCTATTTTATTGCAAATGGCCTTGCAACGTTGAACATTTAACATTCCACACGTTAACACGTCGATTATTAATAAACACTGATTCGATATTCAACCCAAATTTTATCGGCGCAAGATCTTTTTTAACACCAGTCGAGATTTTATTATTTTATGAACAATGAGAGAAAAAATCAATATGGTAGTGTATAGTGAGTGACGCGTTGTTACCCCTGTGTTTCTCTCGGGATGTGTTTGATTTTTTGTATAGCCGGAGTGGGAGACCGATTCATGTGAACTGCTTTTGGGGCGAATTCCCGAGCCTTCCTGGAGCCCTTTCTAAAAATTCCCATTCGACAAATGCCTGACAAACACTCGCACGGGCTGCCCATTGTTATTGATGCATAAGTAGTAAATGTACAATATTGTGTTATTAATAACGGAATAATTTTGTTTCACGTAGAAATTTGAAAATATATTTTTAAATTTATTTAGTGTGCGATGTATTTTGTTTATCTTCGTAATGAAGAAATTTTGAACCTCGTTTTAGAACAATTAAACTATTCTAGGTGATAGTTTGCTATGTTTATTAGTTACAACTTAAGTGTTCTCGTAAACAGCTTAACAGATACTTAGAACATTGACAACCAATAAACATATAAGTCAACAATGCTCGAATCGTCGCATCACTATTCATCCACACAGCAGATGATTTACAAGGGTCCTTCCTTGGGTAAACTTGGGCCGACCTGCTTTTTATAGTCACGTCTGAACCTTTTTGCCTTTTGCCGATCAAAGTATGGCTGACAAAAAAGCCGTTTCTGCATCCTGGTATGTTTTTTTGTGTACCACATCCGAATAATCAGTTCTGCTCAAAATATTTGTGATTTTGAATGCAGGCGTCTTTTCTTTGGCAACTTTTCGTGGAACGCTGTCAATTGTATTGTAAGCGTCGGATGTTTTTACTTATAGTTACTTAGAGCACACATTTTACTTAGACAATCTAAACTAATCGAGAATGTTATATTACGTTATAATTAATAACTGTGACGTGAAGTCTCGAATGTTCTGGAAGGTATTTGGCATATTATTGAGAGATGTGCGAGTAACGCGTTGGTATTTTGATACATAGGCTCCCGTTAATTTTAGATTGTTGCGCAGACGTGGTGAATTCTTAGCTAATTGGCAGAGAAGATAATCACGTGTTGAATTAATTTCGTAAAAAGTACCTGGATAGGATAGAGGTTCATGCTTTTCGTGTTTATGTCAATATGTAAATATCTAACAATGATTTAAAGATTTCTGTTAATAGTTAGACAGATATTCACTGGTCAAATACTTTTTTGAATTAACATGTTTGAATCAAATTGATTCTATATATTTTATTAAGTAGTTAAATAAGTTGCTTAAACATGTTGTTTATTTATTTATCTTAATCACGTATGAGCTCTATAAACACTTTTGATTAAAACAGTGTTAATAAAGGTATTAATTGCGAGGCTTGTGTAGATTATTATCGAGGTAGCGTGAAGTTGTGGCGTGTTCCGCCCTTGAGTTTCGACGACAGTTGGTCACCCCCGTTTAAATGCCACTTCACATTGTGGCTTGTGTGCACATTGCTAACACATAATGGAATTAACGTTTTCATATTATTCGATCAATATCAACGTCATATTAATTGTTAAAGAATCTAAACACTACTAAACGTGGTTCGTTAAAAATAATAAAAAACATTTTGTTTAATGTTACTAATGAATATTTATAATATCGAACATAATTACATATACAGTGGCTGATTTTTGAGAATGCCGGATACGTAAAGTTCGTTGGTCTTATTCTCTTTTTCACATCAATTAATACTCGAGCTTAAAGAGTAAACCATGCTTCAAGGAGCAAATTCCGGGGGCTATAAATGAAGGCGAATATTCTGGGGTGAATACGATACAATGAGTCGATAGGGTCGACAAGCTCGACTCGTCGCTTAGGGTTAGGAAGCTCAGTCACGTCAATATGGGGTTTTATTATGATTCTTTCAAATGTAGAGAAAATTTGTTTAATGTTTACTCTCATATGATCCTTGCTCATTTAAAAATATGCGTTAGTCAAATCAGTTGAATTAATTTCTTTCGTTTTTTTTTAAATCCGTTCAGTTTAAAGTAAGCACGTGGTGTTGTGTGTTTTGTGATGCATCCGCCCCTGACTGCCTCGCTCGTTTCAACAATGTGACGTTTTTTCCCACGCCCACTTACGGCCAATGACGAATCTGCTACTTCCAGTTAAGGATTTTATTATTTAAGTAATTAACGTTTTGAGTTTTTATATGTAGTTTAATTTTAAAATCATTGTGTTTTTAAATATCTATGCATAGACCATATTATATTTAAAAAAAGTTGACAAATTATATTCTATTAAAATACTCGTGTAATACAAACATACAAAATTTAAGTCATATTAACGAACCCTGTTTTTTATTATTATTTGCTTATTGATGGCACTTTATCGTCAATATGTCGGTTGTAAAGGTGCCTACAAAACAAAGCCGTTGGAAGCTTTAGTTCACGGTAACACACCTGCTCAGTTTATTTAATTATGTACTCAACGTTTTAATATAATATTAAAATTAGTGTAACATGATTTTTAATACTACGAGTTTTACGATAAACTTAATGATACCACTCAGTAAAAATGTTCTAATGAGCGATGTGCTCAGTGTTAATGTTTTGTTTGTTTGTGTTTATTGTATGAGCTAAAGTGCAGTCACCGCTTGCATTCCCACCGTGCTTTAGTGTGTGTGTTTGCGGGAGTGTGCGTGGCTCGATGGTAGTGTGCGTTCACTGATATGTGTGCGTGTACTGGATGCCGAAAGCATTTGTGCGTGTGAATGGAAGAACACATTTCATTTCTTTCATTATAATTGCAGTGATGCGCACTGCGCGGGTCGTAGATTTAGTTACCGATGTTTGGGTAAAACCCCTCCGATATTAGGGAGAGTTGATTAGATAAATGAATTGTATGTTTAGGATTTTATATATTATTAATTAATTTAAAAATAATTAGATAAATATTAAAATGCCTAACGTTTCAAATAATACCTTCGTTTCACATTTGGCGTGGATGCTATATTTTTGAATTTATTGCTCGTTAACTGCGATAAGGTAAGTACAGGTACGCGAGTCACGTTTCAGCGTTTTGTTTGAATGTAAACAAACTTGTTCCGGATAAGATAAAAACAGTAAGACATTTAAATATGCACTTGTGGTCAGCGATAAAATATTTCTTGCAATAATTTATTTGAATATTAGGCTTAGGTACACTTTTTTTTTAAAAATGGCCAAAATTTTAATACTTAATTATTCAGTAAAAAAAACCTTTCTAAATTTAAGCAATGTTTTCATATTTAACAAACTAATGATTATTGCCCAACTGTTGCTGATTTAAGGTTAAATTTAATTATCATATACATAATATAACTTATTCTTACCTTGGCGCGTTGACCCTGTAGCCTATGGTCTCTTGCAAGAAGTGCCGTTTGCCAGGGTCGGGAGCCTGTGCTCCCGCGTAGTTAATGTTTGCTCCCACGTACCCTGCCGTATTACCAGAGTTCGCCGTCCTGTTGTCTCAAAGCACCCCCTGAAACACGACGCACGTTGCTGCAGTCTATCGCCACTATCTCTATTACTAGCTCGTTTTATCAGTAAACTCTAAAATCAATTTTTTCCTTCTGTTCGTTTCACAAACGCAAACGTACACGAGTTTCTGTTATCGTTTGATGTAGTTGCGATGAAGGCAACACTCGTGTCGACAACAATCGACAAAACGTTGAAAGAGACGTTAACTATGTAAATTGCAATGTCATACTTTTTTGCTAAATAGATTTTGTGTGTAATTTTTTATTGCAATTTCCTACAATTTTTGAAATGATTATATTTTTAATTTTATTTATAAAAAATATAACTTTTTTTGTAACATGCCAATAAGGAAAAAGTAATTAATTTTAATTTGTTAAATATTGTAAATTTCTTGTATGTTTATTTCCAGTAACAAAATTAAGTATCTACTATATTTTTTAAAGTTTATCAGTTATGAGAAATAGTTATTAGCGAAATTACAAATCGACATTTCATTATGCTGTCTATTTCTTTGCATGTCAATAAATGAAATAATTAATATTTTTTTGGGTTTCATTAAAATTATCTTGTGGTTCTTTTCTAATTTTTCTAAAATTATTTTTCTTTTTTAATTTTCAACTTTTCACACACCTGGAAGGACTTCAACTTTTTGATTTTTTTTGTGAATATCATTTGCACTTAATGATTCCTTAAATCCAGCAGCACTTAATTAAAATCCAATTAGACGATTTGCAATCCGTTTTTGCTTCACTTCACTTTTGTTTATTATTTAAAAATCCAAATGTCACTTCACACTTATAGAGAAACATCCATAAATCCAGTAAATAATATATTTTGTATCACTGTGTTCCAGTAGTCGATAATAAATATTATCATTCACTCACTAGTCCGATTTTGAATTCACCGAAACATTATAGACGTGGTATACGAGCGTCGACACCGACATCACTAACATGGGACGACTTCGCGTTCGACCGTCAAAGGTAAAACTGGCTAGCGAGCCGGCGACGGTGAGTGAGAGGTTGCGCCGCGGGGCGCTCCCACCCCGCGCGATGTTGCCAGCTCGCCGTGATAAAGTGGCGCACCCCCGCGTCCCCCTCTGTATGTCGACGTCTCGGCACTCAGTATTCGGTTGACTTCGGGTGCCATCGTCATTAAATCGGCTCCCTACCTCACACCGCGTACTCGACGTTTCATTTCACGTAACGGTCCTCAATCGAGCGCAATACTGCGTTTGATATGGACGCTGTATTATGTTTGCTAAATTATATTCATTCTGGTTACATTGACTGATCAACAACAATCGTAAATACAATAATGACTTGCAAAACTTGAAACACATAATAACTTTGTTGTTAGAATCTGTTGAGGAGCATTTATTACAAAAATGTTTGTTGATCCAATAATATTAATCGTATCTACCTGAGAGGTAGAGATCACCGTATACTGTTTTTTGTTACTCGCAAATCCCTGACTGGCCTGTGATGGTATTCGGCAAACGTCTGTCTGCATTGGGGCATAATAATTAACAGCAATAAACAATGGGCTCGATGTCCTCTGGTCGCTACCTGCGCACAGCGTTTAGAGGACAAGTGACTTGTCCTGTAATGTCCTTGCCTCGACGTTTTAGTGCATACCTATATTTTGCGCACGTCTTGAAATAACTTGTTGATTTATCGATGTAGTAGATGTTTTCACGTACATATAATTTTCATTGGTATAATAGTATGTCATGGAAAGGTTATTTTAATGCATATGGATTTTACTGACGTTGGCCTGTAAACACATAAATGTTATTGTTTGTAACAACCGATTAGGCTCAACATCACTAACTCTAGTTTATAAAAACTTTTTATTCTTACATAAAATCTTTTTTTAAATTTATTATTTTGACTTTTTTATTTATTATTTGTCATTGATACTGTATTAGCTGCCATTAAAGTAACATTCTTAAAATGTAGAGCAGGTGCTTTTTGACATATTATATAACAATTGGTCATCTCTTAAAAGTTTCATCATATGTTTATTTGATTTTGCAATACCTACTTTATCAGGCAATGATAATAAGTAGCCATAAACTTGCATCATAGAGTGGTAGTCTTGTGCATGTAACGTCAGTAACAAATTTCATATAAAATAATTACAATTCATAATTTTCTGTTTAACCATTGATTATAGGTAATTTAGAGCTCTTTTCAGTTTCTTATTAACGTATGTTGTTAATAAGAAACAAATG